>MU132311.1:65751-82536 GCA_015039395.1 Ceratobasidium sp. AG-I | reverse complement strand
TCCTTCGTTTCTCTTAGATATAGAATTTGGGTTGAAGCCCCTTATGAACGAAATATGTTACGGCAGGATTCGAGTTATATTTGTATGATTATGGGATGGCGCCGCCTATTCACGTGGTCCGCATCATCAACGAATCACGTCAGAGCAGTAATGATGAGCGCCCACGGTGCCCCTATACTTCAACCCGATATTCCGAGGATATCGCTCCCCTAAGGACCTATTCTATTCCACCGCCACTGTTGTAGCGCATCGTAACATTAGTGTGACTAGCGGTCATAATTTACTCAGCCAAGCTGTTGCTCCCTTGGCCATAGAAGGAAACTCCTCCTCGACATAAAGGAGATTTCATTACAACTAATACCGTGTGTATCTAAGCTTAGCGTATTGAGGTCGTTAACTAATAAACATTCCAAATAGTCTACGGAAGGCGCCTTTCAACAGCTACTAGATAGATCTCACATCCAGCTTGGACTTGACTCGCTGCTCTTCCGGTGCTTTTGCTGGTGGTACGTTTGGAGATGTGCAGCGTGGCGAGCTACTTGGTCGGGTTCAGGTCACCATCAAGGTGAAAAACACTAAGGTACGACATATGATTTTAATAACATACGGCTAGGGCTTACAAGAATCTAGCGTGGTGCCCGAGGGCTTTACCATTGGTCGAATCTAAAACTTGAAAACGTGTTGGAGTTCATGAGAGTAGCTCTTCTGAAGGGTCAATTGGTGATGATATCCCCCTGGATGGAAACCGGCGCATTACTAGCCTATATCGAAAAGTATTCACACGTTGATCTTTGGGCACTGGTGCGTTTTAATTCACAGAAATCCAAGACATCAACTCACTCTGCTGCGGTACATTAGTGCACAAAGGTTGCTAAAGTTCTAGCATATATACACAATATGGGAATGGTGGGTTAGGCTAAATACCACCTTTGACATGACATGCTACAAAGATACATGGTGACCTAAAAGCCGTAAGTACGAGCGCCGAGTCGGATGCTGGAGAGCCTGATAGTAACGTTCTAGATGATCATTTTGGTCTCTAACGGTGGGATTCCTAAATAACTGACTTCGGGAGTTCAATCTTATTGAACTCAACTCTTGCCTTTACTGCCACTTCCATGGTTGACAGTGGGACAACTCGTTGGATGGTGAGTACATGGTTTGGGGATGCACCCATATACATCATCTGACCGGTGTTGAGAGACACCCGAGCTACCAAAAGAGGCGATAGATCTAGGTCTAGCGAACATGGGCAAACTAGCGGTTGCATATGCACTAGGAATAGTACGACTTCAGTAGCTACCTCCACTGATACGACGCTGACACTGTTTGTTGGTGCTTCGTAGACAACATTAGTAAGATCGCTCAAAGCGTCTAATTTTCTTTAACTCGTCCATTCAATAGGAGGTCACCACAGGAAGAGTGCCGTATTCAGAGCACCTAAACGATGCCTCTGTTATGCTCGCAGTTATCAAGAGGCTGCATCCACAACAACCGGTCGAGATATCGAGATATACAACTTTTGTCGACGAAAAATGGCTGATCCTGCGCTATTGCTGGCGCATTAACCTATGCTACCGACCGACTGTACCACTGTTGACTAGTTTTGTAGGTGTGAAGGCTATGAATGTATCTAATGCGGACTCACTACCTATTTAAATGCATATATTTTCAACGGTTTACGCAAGCCTAGCTGTACGTGGTTGGTGCCTCGTAACCGGCTTATATATTGTGGTAGCCAAATTACTTGCGAAATGCAGAGCAATCAAAGACCCACTAGGAACTGCATCGTGAGTGGTACTTTTTTTTTGGAACCCGCGTATTTTATGTTGTCTATGCAACCCGCAGGCTATGTAGGACAATGATCTCGCGCTCGTCCGAGACGCTACATGAAGCAAAACAGATTGAAACCCCACTTCCCAGTGGCCCCGCTCCCCTTCCCTCACTATCCCCGGCCAATGCCCATCGGACGGGTCCTACGCCCCCCCACGATGTCCGACCACACAACCATGCGACTGTTTTAGGGGCCCGGGGACCCCGAACGAGCAGTGAAGTTCGCATATGTTACTGTCAAATTAACCATCTGTTGGCGCCACGCGGCGGTCTTTGGGTATGTGTAAATGTCGTTGTAACGTCTCCCTGTTGTCGTGCATTATCAGTTGTCCCTAATCTTCATCATATGTACTCTCACCCGAGCCCCCCGTTTTCCTCCTCTCCCTCAAGAAGCCAATATCCCTCAAGTACTCGTGAGTGGTACGTAGAATTTCTATCTAAATAGTCAACTGATTATATTTTGTCTGGGTTAGCCCGCCCACTCTGTGTTAAGTTTGCGGGTTAATAACTGAATCCCAGGCATTAATACAGACTTAGATGTACCTCGCTGTCCTGCCGCATCCTCCACCAGTGGAGCCTACGGGTAGGTATGGCGTGGTATGCTACGCAACCAAACGCATATAGCCATCAAGTGTTTACAGCGCTTTGTAAAAAGGCATGCAATCGGCGCTTCTGAAATTAATTAATCCCCCCTGGTGTAAAATGGATATCTCCACCAAAACTGAGTGTTTCGAGTTGAAACAAGTTGCGCCGAGGTCGCCTCGCCGATATGCAGGGCACCGTGTACTTTCGAATGCAAGAATCAAAACTTGTGAAAACACCCTATCTGCTCCAAGAGCAGTTCTGTTGTAAATACTATGAAAAATGAAATGGAGAAGCTTGGAGTAGCCACTATAGATATCAAATATAGTGGCAAAACAGTTTTTGTGCATAAAACTACCATTTTTATAAGCCCAGCGCCTTACCAAAAGGATGATAAAGGCTGCCCAGATAGAAATGTTGGTTCACCCCCATATGGTGCATTATCGGCTTCATTCCTTCGGGATTATCTATAAGTGACATGATAGTAGTCATGTCAGGCTTCTTGATTTCATTTTGCATAGTATTTACAACAGAACTGCTCTTGGAGCAGATACGGGGTTTTCACGAGTTTTGATTCTTGCAGTCTAAAGTACACGGTGCCCTGCATATCGGCGAGGCGACCTCGGCGCAACTTGTTTCAACTCGAAACACTCAGTTTTGGTGGAGATATCTTTCTTGCACCAGGGGGAGATTAATTAATTTCAGAAGCGCCGATTGCATGCCTTTTTGCAAAGCGCTATAAGGCCGCGTTTTCATACTAGGGTAACAAATGAGACACTTACCGAGATTCGATATGGGTCTAGTTTGTCTTCAGCGCACAGTGCCTAATGCAAAATTAGAATTCTATCCAAGAGCTCTACAATTGGTCTCAAGTACTGTAAGACATGAGAGCGTCTTGGAGCTCTTTGGTTTTACAAACTCTCGAGGCCAGTTGGCGACAACACGTATGCTATGATACTGTAATTCAGCACGTGTTGCTACTGATATGAAATGCTTCCGAGAACTTCCGAACCCAAGTACCGGGTACAACAAGCAAACAATGGTCCACGAGTCAACAACGTGGGCTAAAACATGTATTGAGTACCCTGGTCTCTTCAAAACGAGTGCATTGATGAGCACTCATGCTTTCAAGGACCTATCTGGAGCCCTCGTTCGAACCACCACTTTGTTCCTCCTCTTCCGGTCTCACCGTATTCTGCATCTACTAGCAACTGAGTGACGCTATTTCTACGTGCCATAACACTACTATTGCTCGCCACTCCAGGGCATCTTCTTGCAATGTCCCACAATCCTCGGAAACGGCTTGCCAGTGGTTGCAGCGAGCCCGCTAAGGTTTAAAATCTTGTTATCGAACTCGTTCTGCGTGTTAACCTAATATTCATTGTCCCAACAGCGTTTCAAATCGTCTCAGAAAGAAAATCTCTCTCAGTTGGAGCAAGAAGCGTCCACATGCGAAGGACTAAATCTTTGGAGAGCGGGATTTGAGTTAAGGCTTAAAATATCCAAACTATATAAAGAGACACACGGTGAAGAGGACTTTCAAACGCTCACCGCGATTCACCTCCTAGCCGACGCCTACGCTAAGCTAGGGCGATTGGATGAAGCAAGTGAGGAGTATCGCCAGGCCATGTTGGGGCGTGAGCGTGGCCTTGGCGAAACCCATCTTGATACAATTCAGAGCACTCTTTGTCTGGCAGAAACCTATTACAAGCAAGACCAACTAGCGGAAGCGATCCCTCTGTACGAGAAATCGGCGCAGGGGTTCGAGCGGGCACTTGGTCCTGACGATCCTAGAACATTAGGTGGAATTCATCAACTCGCATTCTGTTGCTTAGAAGCGGGACAACTCAAACGTGCAGAATCTCTCTATTTACTCATCCTCCCAAAATACCGACAGGCTTTTGGTCCTGCTGATGCCGAAACTACCTCGGTTACACGGAAGTTATCTACGGTGTACCAGAAACAGGACCGGTGGAATCAAGCAAAATTATTGGAGACAGAGCTTCTTGAAACACTGAAACAAACTTTTGGCGACTCGCACCCTGATACAGTGGCGACTATGGAATCGCTAGTCGACTTGGACCGCCAGGAGCGGCGGCATCAGGGTAACGACGTACCAAGTTCACCAATTGCTGAATCCTCTAATAGAGAGGTAAAGACCCAGTCAATCCTGGTGCTTTGAGATTCTGATTTGTTAACCTCGCACCACCGACTACAGGCGGACACTACGACCTCTGTTTTTATCAGCGCCAGTACGGTATGTATATGTTGTCTATCATCTACACTGATGTCTTATCCAGCCGAATTTTCAACCAGCCAATCGAGGAGGCCTTGATGTATCTGGCGAATCACGGTTGCCCAGATATAACTGGCAAGTTAAATTTGTCGCAGAGCTCTCAGGGAGCTCTTTCGGGTGGTACATTTGGCTATGTGTGGGGTGGCATGCTTCGTGACCAAACTCGAGTGGCCATCAAGTGTTTGAGATTACACACAAATATAGAAGCCAACAGAAAAAACACAAAGGTGCGACATCTACCAGAGAGAATATTCCACAATCTTACCCGGAATTAGCGTGGTGCGCGGGAGCTTTATCACTGGTCCAAGCTCAAGCACCAAAACGTATTGGAGCTCTTGGGGGTTGCTTTGTTCCAAGGCCAACTTTCTATGGTATCTCCCTGGATGGCAAACGGGACACTGCAAGAGTACATTGCAAAGAATCGCCATGTTGATCGTTGGGGATTGGTGAGACTACTTCAGGCCCGTACGATTTCACGAGTTTCATTTGAGAGTTTGGACAGTCTCTGCAGGTTGCTGCAGGGCTGACGTATATACACCAGCAAGGAATGGTATGTTGGCCTGAACATTCTTGTTCCATGCTTAACAATCCCCAAATTTCAGGTGCACGGTGATCTGAAGGCGGTAGGTGCACATCAAGCTGAGGGTAACTAAATAATAACGAGGTGTTCTTTTAGATGAATATTCTAGTCTCCGATGACGGCATCGCCAAGATTGCTGATTTTGGCAGTTCAGTCATGTTGAACTACTCGTTAGCATTTAGTGCAAGCCGCCATCCCAGTGGCGGGACTACGCGATGGATGGTGAATATTAACATTAATATACTTGTAGTTGAAGCTAACTCAACTACCAGGGGCCGGAGTTGTTTGAAGACGATGCAGGTGGAGTCATAACTAGCATGCAAGCGGATGTATATGCCCTAGGAATGGTAGGTGGTTGGTCAAGGCCGTGGAATTTGAGCTGATATGCGTAATTGGTTATGCTTCGTAGACCATACTGGTAGGTTCGAGCACTGAGCAGCTAGATCTCATATATTTATCATCCTCGTCTTGCCCATAGGAAATTCTTACTGGAGAGGTTCCCTACTCAAAATATCAACGTGAAGGGCGTGTTGTTTTAGCGGTTGTTCGAGGAAGCCCCCCGGAACGGTCTGCTAAAATATTTCCCAACACCAAATACGGAGAAGAACAGTGGGGGTTGCTTCTTTCATGCTGGAGGATGGAGGCAAATCACCGTCCAAAAGCTTACACTGTTGAAACCCAGGTACGATACTTATTGTTGAAGCTGCTAACCGTAATCTTATATCATTGTTTAAGTTACGTCGCTTGTCTGCGGTTATTACGAATATAGTGAGTTGGCGTCTGTTTATACCCCATTTATGATAACTCATAAAAATTCAAATCCATAGCCTGGAGCAGATTACAATGCGAGGTGCACTGTAAGTTTATCAAAGACAGAATATCACAAGGGTTTTTCTAATTGTGCTCTATATCGGTTAGTCTTTGGACATGGCATTGAGGCTAGTTATTGGTCTTGGGTGCCTAGAAGTTACCCGCAAGTTAGACTTGTCTCAATGCTCCACGGCAGCAATAGCGAAGGGTAGCTTCGTCGACGTGTGGCTAGGTACATTGACCGATGACACCAAAGTGGCGATCAAGTGTCCCCTGTCCCGTGTCTTTGTTGGCGCAAAGGTCAAGCACGTGAAGGTATGCGTGCTCAGTCAGAATATGCAGAACTTGGCTGACGTACAACAGCGAGCTGGACAAGAGTTTTATAATTGGTCCAAATCGAAACACAGGAATGTTCTAGAGATGGTCGGAATTGCTGTGTTTCGCAACCAGCTAGCGATCATTTCTCCATGGATGGAGAATGGAAATCTAGTTTCTTATGTACAGAATAATCAGAATCTAAATCGTTGGGCCCTGGTGAGTTCCATGAGTCGCCCCTCCCCTTCCCATCTGACCATACAACGCCACAGTGCTTGCAAGTCACTGAAGGTCTAGCATATATGCACAGTATTGGGCTGGTGAGTGCGAAATATAGAGAAGCATCGATTTCGAACTTACCAATCCGGTCCCCAAGGTGCATGGAAATTTGATGGGCGTAAGTTGAGCATGGCTCAAAGCTTGTTTCGAGGCACTGATGAGCTTAGCATAGTCGAATATCCTGGTGTCGAGCGAAGGAACCGTCAAGATTGGCGGATTTGGCAGTTCGATTTGGGAGCATTCCTCTCTGGTACTCTCCGATATCGGCGTGGTGGGCGTAGCAGCTCGTTGGATGGTTAGTAGTGATGAAGGTTCTCCTAGATTTGTGGTACCTGATTATTTTCGATCAGGCCCCCGAGTTATTCATGGAGCCAGACGAAGAAGATTTGGTTGATAACAGCATGCCGGCAGATGTTTATGCCTTGGGAATGGTGAGTAAAACAGCACTCGAGCGGCGCCTACGAGATAACTGATATTCGACTTTCAGACTATCCTTGTGAGTGGATAACGTACACCTCGTATCTCTCCCTGTCCTAACCACGCGCATATAACAGGAGGTTTTTACGGGAAGATTACCGTATTCGGAGCTCAAAACCGTGTCGGGAGTGATAAAGGCTGTTGTTAGTGGACGTCGCCCACGACAACCGGCTGAGTTTGCGAGCTCAACGAAGCATGGAGATGCACGATGGAACATGTTAAATTCATGTTGGGACATGAACATTGGTCTTCGACCGACGGCTCGTGAAGTGGGGGAAAAGGTGAGTGGGAAGTGCGGTAACCTATGTGACCAGTGCAGCTCAATATTTTGACAGGCCCGCGCTCTGTCGTGAGGCCTATTATGCCTGAGCGGCTTGCGAGAACTATTGATCGTGATTGTTAGAGTGATGATATGTAGTGGCCGAGCGGATAGGACAGCCAGCATTTGAGAGAAAGTATTTGAATACATTCCCTTGTCCCATCGGACCAGTGTTTTACACGATTTTTCATGCGTCAAATTTTGAGGCTACCGAATTTTCTTGTCACGTAGCAAGATCAAGGTTTGCCCACATACTAGCCCTCCACGACAGCGACGCATGCGAACATCTAGGATGAAGAAAGCAGTCGTTTGAGTGAATTCAAATGAGTATAACAGGCATAGCGACACTTAAGCCTGGTAAGGTTGGCCTAATTTCGCGGTTTGTGAGAAAAGCCACGCGTGGAGGCCAAGAAGGGCGTTGTTTTTGCAGGTACCACATGCCACTTGCCATCGTCTACTTGCTCAAATCAGGTTATTTGCGCACCGTTGAGCAAGATTGTTGAACAAGCTTTGCTAGTATTTGCCAAAAATACGTTAACAAGTATTAATTGGTCAATAGATATAACCATGCAAATGGCTCAATTCTCATGTACTTAGTGAGTAATCGCGCTGTTTGTGTCGTAGCGTGGGTTGCCTTATAGACATAGTAGAAACTGAACATAAATGCGCATTTGATTGTCAGTCTCTCTGATTTCAAGGCGTTATTGGTCACGTAGGTTGACTCACATAACTGTCTATTTTATGCGCAACTCGGCTTTTGTCCGCCAGCATGATGAGGATAGGCCAATTCCCAGTCACGTGACACTCGCTTACTCCATCAAGGTGACATGATCATGACAAATACTCTAGTTGTGCAGCAAACGACGACGACAAGATGATGCACGGTGCGCCAAACCGCATGGGCCTCGGTCTACGAGCGCCAATGCCAAACTACCAACAGCCGATGCCTCAGTCGCCTCAGCCTGTCCCAGGTCCAATGCTCAAGGCCACCACGCTCTTTGTCGGATCCATCTCGCCCGGTATCTCTGATTCGTTCTTGACTTCACTCTTTGCGGTAAGCTTTAATTTTGTTCTTCGATATGAATTGGGAGCTGACTTCATATCTGGGCGTGTTGTGAACTGGGAATATGACGGTGGTTTATTGGCGGTGCAGGCGTGTGGTCCGTTACGCAGCTTCAAGCGCTTGCAAACTCCCGCAGGAAAACCTCAAGCCTTTGGGTTCGCCGAATTCGAAGAACCAGACGCCGTCTCCCGTGCACTCCAGCTTCTGGATGGCCGTCTCTTACCCTCTCTCGAGGGCGGACCGCCCAAGAAACTTTCGGTTCGTTCTAGAATGTTGAGTCGTGGCGGGGTCGTGTGCTCATTTATTTTACTAGGTCAAAGCCGACCAAAAAACGCAGGGGTTCTTGAAGACTTATGAGGAGCAACGCATGCAATCATCTGTACGCCTGACTCCTATATCCTCTCATTTTCTCCACATGAAATAACTGACGAATGAACACAGGACGACGAAGTGGCAAAAATGACTTCCGAAACCCTCATCGGTTCTCTCATCGCAGCCCTCACCGACCCCTCAGCACTTCCCTCCGACCATTCCTCATCAAGGACAGATGACATTGTTATCCCACCCCATCTGCAAGACTTGCAGGAACAGGATCTTCCGGAGGAACAGCGCGGATTGGTATTGAGCGAAATCTCGTTGTTCAGGGAGAGGTCGGCCAGGAGGGATAGGCCGCCGCAAGTGGCGGCACCCAGGCAGCCAGCTGCTGGGAGAGTGTGGGGTGCTCCGTCGCAGGATGGTGGCAGGGATAGAGAGAAGGAGCGTGAGCGAGATAGGGACAGGGAGCGCGAGAGGGACAACGATAGGGGGAAGGAAAGGGCGGGAGAGAGTCACGGGTTGGCGAACAAACCTGTTGGATTCGTGAAGGAAGAGGGTGCCTCTGCTCCAGCAGCGCCTACAAAAACAGACGAGGAACGTGAGCGCGAGCGGCTGGAGGCGCGTAGGCGGGAAGAAGACAACTCGTTCCGTGACGTACGCTCTCTAATAGTCTACTGCTTTGGAATTTGGCTGACATTGATTGTTGGATCTAGCGCGAGCGACGATACGAACCTCGAGAGCGTCAGCGTATCGCAGCGATCGAGCGTGCGATGCAACGTGAACGAGGACTGGCGCGTGCGGAAGAGAAAGATAAGATGGAACTTGGTCAAAGGCTTTCCGAGTGGGATGATGATCAGAGTGACGAACCGTTTTATGTTGATCGGTATGTACCCTCTCTTTCCTCACCCAAACCCGCCATTCCCTAAACCTTTCCCCTCCTCCCTACTTTAATCTGACATATTTTTCTAGTGCTCGATTCCGTCAAGCTCGTGCTCGCTTCTTAGCTTCCGAAACTGCCGCAGACGACGCCTCCCGCGCCCTCGAAGCCCGTCAAGCCGAACATCTCCGCCTCGAATCCGAAGCCTTCCTCGCCCGACAGATGGACGAGCTTCGTGCTCTCGCCGAGGAACAACGTAAAGCCGGATTACTCCTCGACGACGGTGCTCCAGTCCGACTTGCCATCTCCGCTTTCGAAAAGGAGAAAGAAAAAGAAGTGGAAAAAGGAAAAGACGGAGCCGCGGGTGTGGTGAAGGTGGAGAAGAAGCCTGTGTTTGGCGCGGAAGATGAGGAAGAGCTTGGGGCGAGGCGGAGGAGGGGTCAGCTGGTTAAGCTGGACTTTGAGGCTGCTGAGAGGGAGAGGATTGTGGAGCGCTTGACCAAGGTGCGGGATGCGGTTCCGAAGACCGCCGAGGCACTTTGGAAGGTCAAGGTCAAGTGGGGTGCATTGGAGGAGGTGAGTCTTCTGTTTTTCTTATCTCACTATGCCTGAGGTTTGGGAGTTGGAGCGAAGGCTAATGGTTTGTGGCGTTGCCAGAGCGTGATAGAGAAGAAGATCATACCACTTGCGAGGAAGAAGTTGATCGAATACCTCGGAGAGCTAGACGACGACGATATGGTTGTGTTCATCGCGGACCATGTGCGTTCGCGCAAGCCTCCGCAGGAGCTTGTGGAGTCTCTCGAACCTGTGAGTTTTCTCTTCTTCATTTACTCCAATCCAAAGGTCACATGCCGCCTCCACCATCACTCACCCTACACACATAATTTCAAATATACCTCTCCTGACCTAATGCTGACCAATCGAATTGGCGTGTAGGTCCTGGTTGAAGAAGCAACCGACCTTGCACTCGCGATCTGGCGACAGATCGCGTTCGAGTCTGGCGCGTACGGAGATGGTCTCGAATCCGGTAGCAACTTTGTGGACCAGGATGGACCGATGGTGCCCGCCTAAGGCACCACACGACTGAGAGGAGAGCGAGACGAATAGGAATGGGGGATAGGGGAGGATGGCGTTCGAGTGAGTGTGGATTTATTTAACGTGTTAGTGCGATCCGGTTCCAAGCCAAAGCACCGAATCGTAAACGAGGAAACCGGCGTCCGTGTGGATTATGTTCAAAATAAATATGGAAGTGGCACTACGACGGGTGCGTTGTTCGGTCTCGATTCCACCAATCTAGTTCTTTTGTCTCGTTTCTTTCTATTGTGTTGTTGTGTATACTTGATCTGTTAGGTCGGCTCGGTTCCAGTTCCGTTGGGGACTGGTGTTGTCCTGTCGGTATGGTGTAAAAGTGGTGTTGATAATGTGAGTAACCCTTGTGCTTTGCTTTGGTCGATTCTGTGTGAATTCGAGTGAGCATCATGGCAGATTTGTGTGGCTGAGATGTTGACCAACAATTGGGATATGTGGTGAGTGTCCTATTCGAGGTTGCTGTTGTCCCAAATTGTACGAGTGAATTAAAATGACAACGGAGTGATATTGAATACGGTATCTATCGGTACAAGAATCCCATGTTGGGCACAGATCGAACAAGTCGTGTGATAGGGCGTGTCGTTACAGTGAGGAAAATCAATCATTAAGCGATGACGCAGCACGAGTTTTGCTATCAACGGGCGTCGTTATATCAACATATTATTAACTGAAAAGAAACATAAGACGTACCTTCTTCGCGGACTTATAAAACTGCTTGCTAGTTGCGCTCAAGTTATTCGATCGATCGACCAAATCGTCTAGCTTCTCTCCTCGCTCAAGCACCGCTTCGATTGTCTTATGCTACACCCCGCCACGTATCACAATCAACTCCTCTCCCTGCGCTCAAAGTCCAATCATCTTGACTCACCAATACGATCTTTGTCTCGTCAAGCTCCTGCTGCACCTTCATAATCGAGTCCGCCTGCTTCGGGTCCTGGTACTTAGCGACGTATGTCTGCGCCTGTGGGAATGAGATTGCGCTCGGGTCGGAGTAGGATGACGCTGGGACAGCAGTGGCAAACTCGTCAAGCACTTTGGCGAGGAGGGAGAACGCAGGCCGGACAGGATATTCTTCGTCTGAGATCAGCACACCTGTACGAGAAATATAGCGTTAACATCTTACTCCACGATGCACCGCGGTGGAACGTATTGGCACGAACGAGAACTATAAGAATAGACTCACCAACAAGGTTCTCTGATCCTCCTCGGTTAAACACATGGAAGGTGTACGACTTTTCCTGGATACTCTGTCTCTGTCCTGCTGGAGTGCGTTCGGCGACGGCACCGGAGAAAAAGGCCATGAACTCCGCAACAGAGCCTTTCTGATAGAAAGAGAACGTCGAAAGGTCCGAAGCCGTTACGAGCGGGATAGATTTGCCCGCATTGATGTGGTGAACTGAGAGACTATACAAACGCATGGTTGCTAATTTGCGTTAATTAGTTGTGTTGAGGTGATGGTGGTGGAGGCGAAGTGGATGCTGTAATGTGGACAGCCTTATTGTGCTTAGGCGCTAAAAGGGTCCAGCGCTTGTCATACCGCGAATACATAGAAGGATCATGATTTCAATCTTGTGGAAGCGTGAGAACTTCACAGGGGACGAGAGAGTAGTTCTGAGAAATCCTGAAACTTAAAGATGATAGCTCAGGACGAGGTAGGAAAGAAATTGGAACTACGCTCTCAGAAAATACAATTGAATTGTTACTGCATATGAATTCGGCATGCTGCAAACTTCAAATTCATCTCGAGGGGCAGCATAGCCCACGAACCTGTAGATTTATTAGTCAAAACAAGGCTACTCTTTCAGTGACGCTCGCACCATGTCCTTTACATCGCTGGCTGTGGGTCTGGAGTTCGGCTTCATCTGCCAGCATCGCCCCAATATGTCCCACTGCTCATTGCCAAAAATGTGCTTGGTCGATAATTCGGCTGGTCGCTGTGGATGTATCCCTTGCATGACAGCCACGGTCACACGGGGCTCACTCTTGAATTCGGAATAAGGGTGCTTCGCGGTCATCACCTCCTATTATATGCGTGTCATTCGCACTGAAGCCTCGTTCTTTTGATGATTTAACTCACAAGAATAGTCTAATAACATGTACGTATTAGTGTTATAGCGGTGGGCAATTGCATGTGAGACGTACCATGCCCAAAGCATAGACATCAGCTGGCATGCTTCTGTCCGCCGGCTCGGTGCCCTCTTCGTCCATAAGTAACTCCGGAGACTTCCAGAAAGATTAGAAAGCAGGCTTCACAAATCTAAATCAGTACCACCCACCATCCAACGAGCTGTTCCTCCTCCGAAGTCCGTTGTGTCAGTAAACATAAGTGAAGAGTCTCGTAGTATAGCATTTCCGAAATCACTGATTTTCACTACTCCTTCCCCGGATACTAGGATGTTCACCTAGAGGGTAGGATGTTTAACAGAAGGCATATCAAGTACGGACTAATAAATTACGGCTTTAAGGTCACCATGTACCTGGACAAAAACGTCAGTGAGCTAGATAGGGAAACAAAGGAAGCTGAAATGCGTATACCATTCCAATTTCGTGCATGTACGCTAAGCCATCCGCAACTTGTGCGCACTAATAGCATCCAATATTTCAGGGTGATTCGATGAAACTCGTTAAACCAGCTTACCAATGTCCACCGATCGAGGTCTGGGTTCTGGTCAATATAGACACGCAGGGTACCGTTTGCCATCCACGGCGAGATCATGGCGAGCTGCTCCCGGAAGATCGCAATTCCCAATAGCTCCAAGACGTTCTCGTGCTTCGCTTTTGACCAAGTATACAGCTCCCGTGTAGCTCGCTACTTTATAGCATTAACAAATGCTGGTACAATTCGAGCCGGTGCTGGGCTTACCTTGACGAATTTCTTGCTCGTTGATGAGAGGGTATGCAGCCTTAGACACTTGATCGCAACTTGGGTCTTGTCGAAGAGTGCGCCGCACCAAACGTCACCGAAGCGGCCACCGGCAAGTGCGGCTCTAGGGCACCGCGATAGGTCTATCAGGTGCGTAACGTCTGAGCAGCCATGATCGAGAAGGGAGATGAATGCGTCTGTGACAGGCTGAGAGGTAACACTAAAGTCAGAACGGCCAATGACAGACGGCCTGGACAACATGGCTTACAGTATCCGTTGCGATGATGTCTTGAGTAGAATCAGGAGGGGGAAACGGTCCCTCGGGGCAGACACTTCGCGAAAACAGGTTAAAGCAAGTAGTTTCAGGGATAACTGAAAGCACTAAGCGTCGAGAAGAAGTTGCTTTGTTCTGTTAATTGAACCGGTCAGCGTGCAGAGCAGGGCCGAAGAACGGGACTACACACGTGTTCGCCCATAGCATCATTCTCCTGGAGCCGCTTGGTAGGTGTCGTTGGGGAACTGCATTTATTCTGAGCCACGGGCAATTCACCGAAATTGGTTGCTATAAGCTTGAATTGGAGAAGAGGTCATTGACGAGTTTGAACATTGTTGTAAGAGTATTCACCTTTTTCGTGCTGGGTCTCCTTCCCAGTGTAACAAAGACACTCAAAGATTCTATC
Source organism: Ceratobasidium sp. AG-I (assembly GCA_015039395.1). Classification (NCBI taxonomy): domain Eukaryota; kingdom Fungi; phylum Basidiomycota; class Agaricomycetes; order Cantharellales; family Ceratobasidiaceae; genus Ceratobasidium; species Ceratobasidium sp. AG-I. The sequence goes on along the minus strand of MU132311.1, from coordinate 68,158 downwards.
CCTCTCTGTTTCCGTTCTTCACGGATCATAGCGAGTGCCTGTACTGCTGCGACTGTGTTTGGGTGTATTTCTCCAAGTGTCTTATCGCACGCCTCTTGGAGCTCGACCCCAAGCGCCTCTGCTTCCTCCCAGCGACGTTGTTGGCAATAGACCTCGGACAACCCTTTCGAGCTCGCGATTGTATCAGGATGAACCAATCCTAGCTTGAGTTTACGCATTGCATATACCCGAGAATTGAGTTCCTCTGCATCTTTCAGCATTCCGTGCTGAGCGTAGGCAGAAGCTAGGCAATGCATGGTGCTGAGGATATCGCGATGGTCCTCGTCCAGTGTACGTCGGCGCGCTGAAAGAACTTCGATGTACAGAGCTTGAGCCTCCGTCAACCGCCTCCGCTGCACGTATGTACCAGCCAACATTTGCATGGTCTCAAGCGTGTGAGGGTTGGAGTCCCCAAGTACGCGCCTGCGAGCTGGAAGAACCTTGAGGAATAATTCCTCGGCCTCTTCTAGCTTGCCTTGAGCAAAGCACGTCAGAGCTAGACAATGCATGCTACCAAGGGTGTCTCTGTGATCGTCCCCTAGTAAGCGGGCACTGGCTGGCAGAACCTGGCGATAAAGCGCCTCAGCTTCGTCCAAGCGCCGTTGTTCTCGATAGATCATTGCGAGATCGTGCATGCTGTCAAAGGTTTGGGAGTGCGCCTCGCCGAGCACGCGTTGACACGCTGAAACAAGCTGCAAATAGAGCTCTTCAGCCTTTTTGACTCGCCCTTGCCTGTAATAGATAGACGCCAAGCGATGCATAACGTCAAGCGTGTGGGGGTGATCTGCGCCAAGAGCATGCTTCCGGACGTGAGCGATGTGTCGGTAGTGGGTCTCGGCCATCTTCCATTGTTTCTGGCGCCTATAGATCGCCGCGAGGCAGCGCATAGCTTCCAATGTGTCTTCATGCTCGTCACCTCGTTGGCTTTGGCAAACTCGTAGGATCTCGTCATACGTGGCCCCTGCTTCTTTGAGCATGTCCTGCTCCTCGTAGTTTGACGCTAGGCGGTTCATGCTGAGCAGTGTATCGGGATGATCCAAACCAAGCACAGCCTTACGCGCCGAGACAACCCGAATAAGCCAAGACTCGGCGTCTTTCAGCCGACCCTGCCGTTTGCAAATTGACCCCAAGCTGTGCATGTTTCTCAACGTTTGTGGGTGCTGTTCTCCAAGGAGGCGGCGCCGTTCTTCGAGGATTTGCACGTGGAGTGCTTCAGCATCTTTCAGTCGGCCGTGTTGCCCGTAGTTTGTGGCGAGCTCGTGCATCTCGTTCAGCCTCTGCAAATCCTCTTCGCAAAGCTTGCGTGAACGCGACGAGGAAGCCTGCGGATGCAGTACTTCGGCTTGCTGTAATCGTGCCGGTCGTCTAGGCCTAAGTGAGTTGTTACGAGCTCTAAGGACAAGGTTGCTTTGCTCTGGAAGCCTGTTGGACGACGGTGCTGGCTGCTCATTAAAGTCATTTGAGTGTTTAGCAGTTTCAGAGAAGCTCAATTGTTATCAAGAGCGTGAAGGCTTTCGGGGGTCTCTTACCTTCACAGGCGACTTGGGATAATCGAACGCCGCTCTCTGCAAATCGCGAGGCATCGCTGAAACAAATGCTCTCTCGGGTAAATCGTTTAGACAGAATCAAGATAGGGTCGACCAGGTGTTTGATCGACGGTGAACACGATGGGTTCGACAAGACTCTAGGTTTCGGCGGGTGCAATGGAGGGAGGAAACAGGTATCTTCAGCTGGTGTTTGGAAAGCAGGCCACGCTCATCGGTGAACTTATTTGGGAAGCGGCAAGCGCCTGCTACGGCGCACGAGTCAAACATTTACAAACATGGCTGAGCTGAAACCACGCAAGGAATACGTTTACCGTGAGAGGCTCTTTACTAGTAGGAACCAAGGGGTAAAGGGTACTCATGTATGTCGTTAGCCAGAATTTGAGAAAGATACATGTTAAACAGTGGTTATCATCTGTCAACCGCGGGTAAAGACGAGAAGCTGTACATCCTGTCAAAAATGCAACACAAACAAGCCGTCTTAAAATAGAATTATGAGGAAATTCGTGCATGCGGGAGCCAAAATTTAGTGATCGCAGGCCATGTCTCGACTTCACAATGGTGTCACGGTAGCTTTGAGGAAACTAGTTGCCACATTAGGGTTAGTAAACATAACCAAGCTGACGTCAGCCACACGCGAGTGGTTGTGGCCTATTTTATGTTATGTTCTTCGTAGTATGATCACAGGTGCGTGTGCTCCAACTTCTATCAACCAAAATAAAGTGGGGAAAATCCACTTTCATCCATCTCGGTCAGCACGTGATCCGACTTCATATGAGCAAGGCAAAAACAGGCCTCGATCTCCGCAACTAGGAGGTTTTGAG
>MU132311.1:0-54252 GCA_015039395.1 Ceratobasidium sp. AG-I | reverse complement strand
TGCTCGCGAAAATGGACGGATATGAGCGCATTCTGTCCAAGCAAAAATACCTTGCTGGAGATGTGAGTTTCTGATGCGGTATTACCTCTAGGATCTGACTCATATGACGACTTACAGACCTTTACCTTGGCGGACTTGTTCCACCTCCCTTACGGAAAGATGGCTGAAGATCTGGTGCCGGGACTTTTTTCATCTAAGCCTAGCGTGAAGAAGTTCGTACTACCTTTTAGAAAACTAGACACTACACTAACAGCTAATCCTTGAATAAAGGTGGTGGGAAGACATTACTTCTCGCGAATCGTGGAAGCAGGCCAACAACCACAAATAAGCGTTTGCCGTGTTTTTGCATGTAGCCATTGCATTAGGTTTCAAGCCAATTGGAAAGACTCGTGTTGAATGAATATTAACGCTTTCTCGAGATTCGTGTGAGAATATTTAACCAATCTGGAGGCGAACCACGCAAAGATCAAGCGGGGAGCTTAGTGTGCTCATTTGATTTACCCGTTTCGGGGAAAGAGACTCGATCCGCCAAGAGCTTGCAAACAGGATGTATGCGTGGTCAAGCTCGGCAGCAACCGCCGATGCTGGAGAATTAAGGAACTGGAGAATGGATGGAAAATAGCAAACGGAAAGAGTGACACCTGCATACATCCGGGAAATATTTTGGCGATTGTGATATGTAAATGTTACAGTGGGTTTTGACTTGGTTGCAACCAGGTCATAAGTTTGTAGAATGTTGCAACACATCTGGCTGATGTTTGTCGAGGTTGTAATATAAATTTATGTTCTAACCCAGTTTCAAGTCCATGCAATGTCACAACGGGTTATGACGGATACACAGCAAAGTTCTTCAATTTAGCGGTTACAGAGGACAATCAGAATCGCTGGTAGCTACACGAACGAAGAAATACACCGTGATCATTTAGATTGGCGAATGCCTGAAACTCCGAGTCTGCTGAAGGTAGGGATACACAACCTCGGTCGATCAACTCTAGTGTGGAAATAGGTGTATTATTTCTTATCGGCTGTGTATATTAGTACTTTAAGCAAATACTTTCACATTGCTATGTATGCGCCTCGTCGGAGGTTGAGGTGGCGGATCAAAGTCACGTGCAGTGGACGTCATAGATCATCAGCACTTCACACTTCGTTCTGTGGCCAACCACGACCACGACCTCGACTTTCCCCCCCCCCCCACTCTTTCGTACGTCCAGCTTAATTCTATAAACTTTCAGCCTCGGCCATAATTTGTTCTTAATGCTCAGAGCCCAACAGTTTTTGCTGTACAGGGTGGAGTACTTTTGGATACCGAGCCCGTAAGTGTCCCTTCTGTGCTTGGAACGCGACGTTTGCTTAATGCTTGGCCCACACCTCGTTTAGGTCCTTTCTATATATCTACTAACCGCGTACACCTTTGGCTAGATCCTATTGCAACGAAAGAGCGTAATGTGAGTCCATTTGCATATGTCTGGGGTGGGTGATGTAAACACATGTTCTACAAAAGCGTAATGTGTATTCTATGTATTCTATCCATGTACATAGCCTTATCAACAATGCTAAAAATTATTTATTTGATGTTGATTGGTTCGAGACAGCTAGCACGTCCTATGTGATTGGTTACTACTGGATGGGGTTGTGACTTGGTCTAAAGTTGTGACATTCATTGATGTTATGTTTTTAATGCCCTATTTCATGGGGTTTAACCACCCGGCAATGTTTTTTCGGTTTCACGGTTAAGACCGGTCATAACCACCCCCAGAAAAACTCGGATGTAGCTGAGGGTGGCGTGCAGTAGGGCATTGAGACCGGCCGATTCTTGTCACTCAGTGGCATAGCCATTGTACATTTTAAATCATAAACTCCATGTGGAGCTTGATAGTTTGAAGCAACTTGAAGTTTTTGAATTGAAATAGACGATAACGAGACAAAGCGGGAAGCGAATGCATACATATATCTCGCTAGACATGTGCAATGCAAGGACGAAGGTGGGTCTCAAATTGATTGCACCACATGTCAGTCAACCCCGCGTACATTTAGAGTCATAGATCAACTAATTCAGGCTAAATAAAAGTGTGAACATGTTCATAGCAGCTGTAGAACATGAATGCAAAAAAGCAGAATATACGGCAAATCTAAATGCTGAGATGTGAATCGGTGAGGCTCTGGGGGTGGTGGGATCAATTTGACCAAGCATACACTCCGACAGAAAACGATGTTTCCAGCCATAATGCCAAGAACGAAAAATAAGCGAAAGGAACCAGTGTATAAATGCTTACTTTGTGCATCATCCTTGAGAGAAACGTCAGCTTCTGAACGCAGGTCGTGCGTACGGGGATATGCACATGGCTAAAACCAACGCTTTTGTAACACTCCAGCTGTAGCAAATAGAGATAGAGGCATGATCGTATCATAGGATATGTGCAAATCTATCACGAAGTTATGAAATGTAGTTCTTTGAGCGACATCATGTGCATAGCTCCTGTAAGGTCATTTAGTAACCTGTAGTATGCTTTGCTTTGGATGTACCTTGGCTTGAATGAGATCTTTACTTTGTCAGCTGAGGGCCGTGTTGGTTTAGATTATAAAAATTAGTCCATTATCTAGATGTACGATGCAGCTAAAGGGCACCAAAATATCAGACCTAAGTCCCTTCATTCATTGCTTGAGGCAACGCAACATCTGACAATTTACTGCAGGAAACGCTAGGACACGTGTGGCAGAGAGACTAAACAGCATCAAATTGATACGCCACTTAAATTACAAAGACTACTTGAAGGCGCCTACAGCTCGCCTCATGTTACCTGCCTGTGTATTTCCATCAACTCAGCGTGCTTGGGGCCCAACCCTATAACATCTCATCTTGTCCCCCCCCACCTCCCACCCGTGCTTGTACTTGCCATGTCCTCAAACCCTACCGAAACACCTCCGCCTGGAGGAGCAGAGGGTGATCCCCACGCACTGGTAGATATAATTGAACCTGTAGCAGAAGAGGAGGTGAGTTTATAATCCCCCTTAAATGGGATTAAGCTCACACACCGCGCTAGGTGGTAAGAACCAATCATAACGACAGTACGAAATCATTCGTGGCCTTTGAGACAACTGAAGTGCAGAGGGCCAGCGCGGCGGAGTCGTCTCAAACAAATGTAAACCCGGTTTTTACTGCGGCTGTAAAATACTGCTCACGCTTTGCTAACGTTTGTGGTATTTTGAAACACTCAAAGGACGGCGATAAACCGCCTTACGCGGATGCACACACTCCAGAACTTGGAATAGGCGCCAAAGTGTGGGACACATACGTCAAAGAGGCTAACCAGTCGGATAAAGCTCTGTCAAATATGTGGAACAGGTAGCGCCCATTTTCACCTATCTGTAGCTGATGCTTACCATGAAAATTTTCTTCATAGTAGTATAGATGATTTACTTCGTGAGTCCCCGTCCCTCTTTGCCACTGCAACATGGGGCTCAAATCATGTTTACAGTTTTTGCAAGTCACTCTGATTTGTAAGTTTCTTGAATACCGCTCACCTTTTGCACAGGCGGCACTGTTCTCGGCAATCTCTACCGCGTACGTATGTTTGTACTCCTTATCAGTTATCAGTACTACACCTAAAACAATCTCCAGATTTGTGCTCGAAAGCTCCAAGAATCTCAAGCCCGACTCAGGCGAGTCTTCGGCAGCCACGCTACTGACTATTAGTCAGATCCTCCTTGCCATGTCTAATCAGTCTGCCTTGACAACAATCGAGCTACCATCGGATGAGTCGGGTTTCTCACCTTCCACCTTAGATGTGGTGGTCAACGTGCTCTGGTTCATGTCACTTACCCTCAGCATTGCGGTCACCCTGGTGGCTATGCAAGCCAAGGAGTGGCGCCACCTGTTCATGGCTGGAAGGCACGGAGATACGCATCTTCAGGCTCGGCGGCGACAGCAGCGGCTGGAGGGACTAAAAAAATGGAAAATGGAGGAAGTCCTCGCATTTCTGCCATTAGCCATGCAGCTTGCCTTGCGTGAGTCGTCTTACCATTGCCGTTTGAAATTAACTGATGAGGTGGGATAGTTTTGTTTGGGGCTGGGCTATGCATCTATTTATGGAAAATTCACATCGCAGTTGCCGCCCCAGTCATTCTCATATCGGCAATCGCTTCCCTATTTTATCTGGCCTCGATATATTTGCCTCTCATCTATGACTTTTGTCCGTACGAGACGGTGATTTCTCGCCAGTTCAAGGCAATTCTTCGAGCGTGGTTCGTACCTGGGTATACGACACCAACCCAGATGTTCAGCGTGCATGTCCCGGTGGATGACTTGACCACTCGTGTTCTCCTGTGGTTGATCACTAGATGTGAGAACCCGCAGGCTGTGGATATTGCGTTACAATCGATAGCTGGCGCCGGCCACAGGCTTGCTCTCGAGCTGCTGCGAGGATGCCATGCAGTGTCGCTGATTCTATCACGCATAGAGGACTGTTTTGCCACCCGCCAACTTTCGATGGACAGAGATATAACTCGGGTTAGAGAGTTAAGCTCTGAGCGATATATTTCAACCAGCGCCTACGCCAGGTCGCTAAGCGTGCTCGTTTTTCAAACGGAGTATGTTGATGAGCTACTCAAGGATTCTGTTCAGATGCCGAATGGCACCATGAAACCACGCAAGTTACTCCAGATTTGGTGAGTGATTATATAACCTGGAACTATACCTGAAATCCTAATGCTAACTGTGTTTTGAACATCATCTTGCGTGGGATAAATCCTCCACTATGGCCTCAGTGGACTTAATGAGCCGTTTCGACTGATATCCACCATCCAAGGGCTGCGGGAACGGTCACCAAGATATACACCCTTGCTTCTTGATTCAATAGCTTGGCTTCCCAGCCATATTGCGATGCAAGTGCGAGCCCCAGTCGCACTTCCGGTGTCCGAGTCTCCCCGGACCGTATTAAAAGAGACCCTAAAGATGATTTCTTTCCCTCCTGTCGATGATATTCAAGAAGCCTCAATCCTCCGGTTCATGACAGCAGTTGCACTGAGGCTCAACACACACCTTCTCGTTCACTTTGACACGTCAGACACTTTACTCATGCCTCTGTTCGACAACCACCATGCAGCTTTGGAAGAGCATCGACGTACTATGATTGAGGATATTGGCCCGGAATGTCTTTTTATCCTGAGTTTGACAGGACTCATCGAGGCATCTGGTAGCCCTGATTGTGCTGGCGCTATCAGCCCAGATGACATGAATGTTGTCTTTAAACAATTCGACAAGCTCGAAATCCACTGGGAGGATTCAAACTCTTTTAAACCACTAGTGTCAGCAGATATGTTCGACTTGCGAAAATATGTGGTCCAGACCGTGTTCAACTACCACCATCGGGAGCTCACCACCGACCCCACCGCGAGTCTGTCCACGTGCGTCGGACTCCTGCATTTGATATTGAGGTGGCGATGGGATGACGTGTCTTGGATTACGGATCTAGTCTTCAAGACATTGAACAGATCCACTAGCGACGAAATATGCGACACAATCGTAGAATTTATTTTTTGGAACTCGGAATCTCTTAGCCGGCACCCTCAGGTGTACAACATCCTGTACGAGATGTTCCGCAGATCCAGACACAAGTCACTCTTGTACTTCGACTGGTATCACTGCCGATATCTTCGTTACATTAGGGACTTTAGGCTGGGCCGGAATACGGCCGTGAAATTCCGGCCGCCCAGCGCTTATTTTCCGGCCCTCGGCTTGCGCGCCGCTTTCTTCAACTCTAAACTTGTATTTCACAATGCCATATTGTAGATTAAACTCGGGAGAATGAAATAGATTGCCATATCTTTCAATTCTGCAAGTTTTGAGTGCTCGAGACCGGGAGGTGATCAAAGACTATCCTACCCAACATGTCGCTCCCCAATCGCTTACTCGTTCCTATAGACCATCAAGCTACGGAGAAGGCAGCCAGGGTGTCACCTTGAACCAATATATTGATCTGGCACGCTTGAAATGCGGTCGTGAATGAAAACCTAGGCGGATATGTGTGTAGCCGAAATTTCGGCCGCGAGCACTGGCCGTACTTTGTTGTGCCGGCACCCCAAAACCAAACAGTTGGCCCTAAGAATTACGCTGTTAACTCTCGTTATATATATGAATCCACTGACAAAATATCAGGCCAAAATATTGTAGTGAACGTGTGCTACAGTAAATTTCGTTCCAGCACGGTCGGAATTCCGGCGCTTGTGGGCCGATATTTTCAAATTCCGGCCGAGCCTAAAGTCCCTATTAGAGAGTTTGGGCATAGCGACAATTTCAAAATGTCGCTATTCTTCAATCCTACAGTACTCTGCCATTGCTCAACATAAGAGGTTGAAACTTTGGCAGTGTACTCGCATAAACGTACCGCACCGATATGCAAAATATAAGAAAGCTGGGTACAGAGAAGGGGGAAAAAACGCAAATGCAAAGTTTCGGGAATAGTGACAATGTCACTATGCCCAAACTCCCTATTACAAACATTTTCCATTCCGTCCTTACGAGTACGAGCGATGGCTCCGAAGAAATGGAAGGCTTCATCGACAACCTCCTGAAGCGATTGCTAGATGAAGATCTATTGGGCACTCTAATGCTTTGTACTTATGGGTCAGATCAGATTTGGATGGAGGATGAGTTCTGGCAAGGGATTCGATGCGAAGAGACAACTCAGTTTTGGGGGGAGCGAATTATCGCGCTTGCCCGACAATCCAGCGGTGAGCAAGCCGCATTCGGTAATCGACATGACGCGACTGTGGTAGATCAGATCCAAAGGTTCTGCCTTGCACCGAACAAGTTCCCAGATGAAGGAAACGATAGCAACGAATGTGGAGAAGGAAATGATATGGGGATTATATGTCTTCATGAACGAATAAAACGACAAGCTATAGAAAGTCGCCGAAGACATGTGGTGGAATTGAAGAGGACGTTATTACGAGAAATATGTGAGTGTATCAAGCTTGAGATGGACTTAGGATCTTAACTTATATCGCTGTTAGGTGGCACTCCAGCTCAATTATTTTCGATGCAGGGCACCCAACAGCAGCCTGCACAGAATATACGAGCTAATATACAGTCGGAAGACGACTAGCTGGGTGATCAATCGCACATGCATACTTTACAGAGCGAGGCTACCGGGTATTTGCTATCGCCTGGGAGAAGTGCTTATCACCACCGTTGAGTTGGCTTTAGATAGTTCGAGATGTAGTCTTCTTACGCTAGGCTCTTTTTCTTGGTACCTTCTTCTTTTGGTTTGACGTGTGAAAAATCTTGTAATGACCGATTTAGCGATATGCACGGCTGTACTATATTTGGACGCTCTTTATTTACCTGCGGACCTCTGGCGTCTTACCTAACGTTTTTGTATGCTGTGGTCTCCTGATATAAGGCTCTATCTTTCTGCTGTTTTGCGGGTATATGCAATTGCATGCATTCCTGACTGGTAGAACAAGCCTAAGTAGTTGCTCTAGGTGCTGGATCAATGGAACTACTTAATATGTTGGGTATTCAAAACCGGGAGTGATGCAAACGACTCAAAATTCCGCATAACATCTGCTCCAAAGAGGTCGTGGCTTTATTTATGCATTTGCCTTGAAACGGGCCGTCCTTTTGTGACAAGAAAAAACGCCCAAAATGATAGGTTGATATGGCGTTCAGAGTGTAAAAATAATAACACAAGCCTAAACATAAAGTTAAGACCCATATAGGCATCCCGAGCATTGAAAGCTTTTAAGCATTGGTCTATTTGTGGGTGAACCAGAAGACGGATTTTGATGGGTGTGAGGAATGGTCCCTTCTGTGGGGGAGTATTTTCGTGAATGGAGAAATGCATGTAGTGAAGCCCTTGCAAAAGATGCAAAAGTGGCAATACATAATTCGATCAATATATGCACAATACGTAACATCACGCATATAGGCTGATCATACTGGCCGAGCAGTTAAACGCCATACATAAGCGGCCAGTAATACAAAGCATGCATGTACGCGCATATGCTCAAATCCATATATCCATATTTCCACATACCAACCAAATTTTTATCACGTTGCTGTGAGTTGCACCTTCAATTGTGTTATAGCTGTATAACCGCTAAAAGATCAATTTATATTGGTGTCTGGACCTATTCTCAACGTTCTGTTGGAGTCCGGCTTGCTTTACAGAGTAGAGGTATGAATCGAGACGTCTGTTTGAAGATTGGGCGTGTATATACATTAACTATTACTAAGAGCGGTGGTGAAGAGGAGAGACAGAAACAGAGAGTCCAGTGTTGGGAAACCAGAAAAAAAGGATGAAACTAGCTCCGCTCACAAATCTTTGATCGCTAAAACCGTCTTTGCAATGAGTAGTTCATCCCTACCTACCAAGCCAATTTCTGCTGCATGCATTACACGATCAACACAAACGGGAGACATGTGAGACATAGCAGCTGCTTCAAACTCCCGGCCACGGAATAAGTCCAGTATCATAGCCTCAGAGATAGGGTTGGAGCGAAATAGAGCAGAAGTGATTTGATCACAGGTGTTGCGCCAGGCTGAAGTGCAAGCGCTCTGTATTGCGCAGGCAGAAGGATGGAGTGAGAGGCGGAGAGGTAGAGAAATAGCAAGGCGTTGGCGGTGAACATTGAGAAGCTCATGATGAGAGATGAGAAGATGGACGGTGGGCGCCCCCAGAAGAGCAAAATCTTCAATGGAAAACGTCGAAATTGGGGTGCGAACAATCTGAGGAGCAGCGGAATGTACCCAATCTTCAAAATCGTAGAGCCGTCCTAGATAAAGCTTTTGCAAAGCAGAGAGCGGCTCGACTGGGTCAGTCTCTAGGGCGAGTTTGGCTTGCTTCAGAGCCCACGGCGCATCAAATTTGTGGGAGAAGGCAAGGAGGCTCAGCCAGTGAGTTTTTGCAAAAACAACTGGTGCAGCGCTATGGCTAACACTGGTGGTTAGCGTTTGAGATCATTGCCCTAATAGGTCAAAATGCTTACTGTTGAGGATAAATAAAAGCTATGAAAGCTTTCCATTGCTCCGGAGGGGCATAAGAATCCAACACCAGTGGGTTCTCAAGGCAAGAGCCTTCCCCAGCTCCCGAAGCAGGCAGGTTGAACATGCCATCCAAAACTAGTGAGCAACGACTCAAATAGTCTGCATGAAGACGTAAAACCCGCCCCTCCAGCTGGATAAAAACATTAGCTGGTTGAAAAGGAAGAAAAATAAAGTTACAAACCAAGACATAAAAATAAGCTGGACGTTGTGCTTGAGTTGAGTTGGCTTCCAGAGACTGGAGGCCCAAGTCCAGATTCTGATTGCGAGTTGTTGTAATGAAAGAGTTCCCGAAGGACTGGTGTTCAATGGAGTCTTCACTAGAGTCTGAGTGGGTGGACATGGTAATGGGTTGATAGAAAAAGGGTTGGTGGGAGAGGGAAAAGTTCGAACAAGGACTTGGTATTGTGGAGGCAGCTTTAAGGAGTCCAAGAAGCCCACAAACAACAACACCAAATAATCTGGATTGCTTACAAGATAAATATTTCAAAATAGATTGAACATATTAATCGTAGCAAAAGGGAAAATTGATTCGGAAAGAGACAGTATACTATGGTATGGTCTACATTTCACTCAGGAGAGAGTCCATAACATGTAGGCCAACTGACCATTTCACTGCACGAGGATACCAGACAGCATGCGGAAGTGGAATATAAAGAGATGGGTCGTGTTTGCGTACTTTCCCAATGTACTCGGTTTCGGGATATTGCCCGTTCTCCCATTCGTCCTGTAAAACCCCATATCCCACTGGGATGTACTCATCTTCCTGAGCAATATTGAATGCATCTTGGAAAACGATCTCTGTTTCTGGAAGAGGGAACGGGAATTGACGACTAGGAACTAGAACAGGAGGGTGGCGAACATGTTTCTCTTTTTCAACCTGAAGCTGCTGGCGTAAGAAAACAACAACTTCACTCTCTTCCGCTGAAAGCCCTGAATTGTCCAGATCGTCTTCTTCTTCAGCCAATCCGTCAATGGAACTAGCCACATCTTCAGGCAAAGCCCCCGCCCCAGTAGCTCCTTCGATATAATTGTCAACCCCAGAGTTTACGCCAAGGTATTTTTGCAAAAGCTCCGGGTCAATATTTGCGTGAGGGTCGTCGTGCAAACCATTCTTTATCTGCCCCAGAAATCTCATATCCTGAGATTGTATCAGTCGGTTAAAGCTGTTATCTACTATTGGAATCTCAATGTGACTTACTCGAGGTGTTTGATCATTTGTTCGAGGCCCACTGACTCCATGTAGGTTCCAATGCTCTCGAAATATGGCTACGTCATCATTGATCTGATCCATGAAAAGGTGCTGGAGTAGCCATAGATGTTGGCGATTTGTTCGGTCTAGTAGGTGTTGATTCTCCAGCCGAAGAAAAAAAGCCTTCCAAGGTCGCCCAAACTGCTTGCCAACATCAAGCCAAAGCCTCTCAATTCGTTGGTTGTGTGTAGATCTAGTTTAATGATGATCAGTTTGCGCCAGAATAAGTTAATTTATAGAAAAAAACATACGATCCCCACATGTACGAGGCGCGGTTTGGTCCTCTCACCAATGTCATGTAAGTTGCTACTGCAAGATTTTCTCCACCTCGGTCACCACGACAGCGGCTTGGACACCCATAATCCTCCACCGCTTGAAGAAATAGTTGTAAAACTGTTGTCGCCCGGTTGTTGTCTACCGCTCGCATTCCTGTGATCTAGCAAAATAGATTGCAACATAAGAAGTAGTACGATTTCAACTCATGCAAACACTTACCATGCGATCATATCCATCAATTATCCCGTGGATAACAATTCCCCAAGGTGCTAATTTATGATGACCGTCTTGGTGCCACACATAATTGGGACGAGGAGTGGAATAAACACGACGAGGGATAGGATGGGTCTTTCGCTGCTGGATTCCAAGTTGATCAACATTATGAAGCGATTGAATGACACGTTCCTTTTGGACTCGATATCCAGAGCTCCGAAGATGGCTTCTAACGTAGCGTGATCCTGAGGAAGGATTACTGGTCTTGAAATCCTGGACAAGGCTATCAAGATCGATGGTAGAAATATCTGAGAAAGAACGATTGATTTTGTGAGCCTTCATGTTCTTATACAACGTTGGCCGTGAAACCCCAAGAGCTGCTGCGAGTCGAGTCACGCTAATGTTCCTAGAAACATCAAAGGCCTCCTGAATGATCACAGGATTAACGATTTTTTTTGGAGCTCCACGCCCGCCATTCCTGTCGTACTGCAGAGACTCCACTCGTGTGATACCAGATTGGGGACTAGAAAAGAAATTAGAAACACCGGAGACATAAATCAATTAGGATTTCAAACCTGTCTTTAAGACGAGTTACAGCCAATTCAAGCTGTACCACTGCTTGCGCCAGAAATTCAAGTACCAAGGCTATATATGGAGCAGGCAAGCCATAGCTCTCGAGATGCTCCAAAGTATGCAAGCATTCTGTTTCAATAGTTCCTTTGATAATCTGAAGTCGGGCAACATCTCCATTGCTCAGCTGGATGAGTCGCAGTGCCCGTTGAGAAGTTGACTGAATAAATTGATGGGCAGAATCAACAAAGCTAGGCCAAGAAGGCAAAGGAGCAGCAGGCGGGGGTAATTGTGGAAAATCAAGATTTATGGCCATGAGTTTAGTCAAGAAGGCTTGCGGTCCAAGAGGCCAACTCTGAAAACTCTGAGTCACGTTGGCCACAATAATTAGGTCATGCCCCTGAGTGGTGCAAACAAAAATGCCCTTATAAAGACCGCCTTGCTGGCATTTTCTTCCTGCTTTGCTTTCTCCTTTTTCTTTCCCATCGTCCAAGTAGCGTTTTTTTTAATTATTTCAAACTTTTTTTGGCCGAGGTCTTCTCAATGTCTGCTCAGGAGACATCCTTGCCACTGTGCCTGTGCTACTATGATGGTCAATGCCCAGATCAATGCCCAGAGCTAGAGTTGGATGCTAATTCTACTAGGCGTTGCGCATCCTGTAACCACCTAGCCTCCCTTCATAAACCTCCTATATCTACCTCTTGCTCATCTACACCGGCTGCTTCCATCCCCGTGTCTCATTCATCCTCAGCTCCCAGGCTTCCACAGGCACCTCCATTTGGTGAAAGATGGCGTACGACTCTTAGTTCTACTCGTAACCGGCTTGTTTCAGAGCCTGTGACTACAGCGGTAGCACGAGCAGAAGTAAACGCTGGATATCGTCCTACACTAACTCGGTCAAAGTCTGTGGCTCTCAGCAAACCTAAGGCTAAGGGCAAGGGAAAGTTAGACGGTCCCAAGACCAGGATTAGAAATACCAGTGCTACCCTGCTCCCAATCCAGGGGATTTATTTTGTTCCAGAAGCTTTTCAATTCCTTACCAAGGTGCGTAGTGGGCTGTATCACAACACTTCTTTTGCTTACTTTGGATTTAGTACGTCAACAACTCTGGCAAACAGGTTTTGGAGATCGCTTGTCCGTCCATCAAGCCAGCCCACAAACTGCATCTCCAGGAGCTTGGTTATGGTCGTGTTAGCACCCCAGACGACCCTCTCCGTGTAGACCCCTCTCTTGACAATCATGGAACGGCTCGATTCCTTGCGACACTGTTCCCTGCTGTTTTCGGTTTTTATTTGGCTGAGGCAGGGAATCCTTTGGATAATATCCCCCCGGAGGACTGGTTTATTCAGCTTGCCAAGAGTAACCGAATTCTGAACAACATCCCAGGTCAGATTGGAGCGTCAATGAAGCAGCTCATCTCTAAGGGAAGCATGAATGGAGGAAGAACCGCAACACGGGAAATTTACCTTGGTCAGTGAAGCACCTGTTTCTTGGTCCCCCTTTTCTTACTTGAATTACACCGCTAGCAATTCCGTTCAAGTTAGAGTACATCGCACCCGAGAAACCATTGACAAAGGGAAAAGGGAAAGGAAAGCGTGCCGTCTCTGTGATCAGTTCGGATGATTCGGAAGAAGGTAATGTTATTAAACAGTTTCTGAAGATATGGGCTAATTGAATACAGATTCGCCATTGGCAAAACGAGCAAAAATGGCAAAGTCTGACACAGAATCTGAGAGCGAGTCCGCAGTTCCCTCAGTATCCAATCGAGAGCTGCGCCCAAGACCTCGTCCAAAGCCTCTGTCGTTTGCAAGTCATGCTGGCCCATCGGTTGCTCCGGACACCCCCCATTCTGAGAACCAATCCCCAATTCCTCTTTCCTCACCCCGCCAACCTTCTCCAACTCCTACTGTTCTTGATGATGTGCTGAACATGGATGAAACTGCTGCAAGCTTCTCTGCTTCTCTCCATCTGAATGATGCGAACTCTCCCTCCACTTCTGGTCAAGCAATAGCCAGCGCTGCCCCCCAGACTCCACTCAGTCGAGAGGAGAAAGCTAGTAAAGAGTTGTTTCAATTCATCATGGAAGGCCACTTTGGTCCTTTTGACCAAACATACTATCTCTGAGATTGGGAGGTTGCTTGTAACCATTTCTTTTTGTCTGATCAACATGTTTCAACCATTAATTGCTTCAGTACAATGCTATGTTGACCATTGCCTCTACTTCTTTCAGCTTATTTTCACACCTAATAACTTCTTCATAACGCTCCTTGTCTCTATCTGTCCTATTGAGGCTAATAACGGCACTAATCCTGTCTTCAGCACGTGAACATCACTCATTATTACGATTCAATTTTACGCTTTAATTTTCACTGTAATGACCCAATCTAATCAGAACATTCATTTTTATTATTTTCCGATTCGTCTGTTAAGAAAATCTTGACCTACCAATATCCTTGCAGTCTTGGCAGTCTTTCAATGTGCGGCTGGCGTGACAGTCCCATCACGTGCCTATTGTTTGGTTTCATTTGTATGTTGCTCTCTCCTCAGCTCCCAACCACATTTCATCTAACTAGTTGGGCTTCTGTGCTTTATATATCTTATATTAATCCCTTTGCACTTCAACCGATGTCCTCTGGCCATTGGCACCGTTTTTTAGCACTCTAGTCTTGGGAATGAAGGCGTGCAGCCAAACAAAACTTCACCTCCTACTTGTTTGTAGCAACCACAGCTGGGTGCACCGTGCGAGACTCTGGATAGCAGTCCGTGCACCCAGCACTGCCCTTGCGAGACTCTGGATAGCAGTCCGGCAGGTGGTTTGAGGGTTGAGGTCTTTGTTGAGAGAATTTGGCCTTAAACATTCAATGGTAGGTTCAAAACATGTCTCCTACTGTAGCTTGACATCACTAACATTTTTCACTATTTATTCGAATAGGGAATGTTCAACAAAAATCTTAATTCAACTTACGCAAGTGCACGGCGAATCACCAGTATCGATCACTAGTGCTCGTCACGTGACACACTCACGAGCGCCCCGAAACTCGTATCCTCCTCAATGACCGCACTTGGCTCGTTGACTTGCCGCCGGTGCAACGGTTCATAAAATTCGATAAGATCGACTGGAACTGCGCGTTTTTTAAGACGTACAAGGAGAAGCGCACCATCTTCCAGCTGCTTGTTCACTTTAACCGTATCTGGGTCATCCACATTTCGGTCTACTGGTACTACACCGCCTACAATGCGCCCGTCATCTACAAGAGCGCCGGTGCCACCACTGCGATGGCTGCGATGACTTGGTCGGCCACCGCGCTCGGTGGTGCGGTCTCTACCATTATCATGATCCTAGCCACGTTTGCCGAATTTTTGTTTATTCCCACGACCTTGAACAACACTTCACATTTGTCTCGCCGGCTGCTATTCTTGCTCATCACCCTCGGTCTTACATGCGGTCCTACGTTCTACATCGCGATTGTCAATGACGGCTCGGACGGCTCAACCCTCCCATTGGTTCTCGGTATCGTCCAGTTCTTCATCTCAATCGTCGCCACGCTCTTGTTCGCTCCCCTGCCCTCGGGTCGCATGTTTGGTGATCGTGTTGCGGGCAAGTCGTGCAAGTACCTCGCCAGCCAGACGTTCACGGCTTCGTACCCGTCGCTCACCCGCAACCAACGCTTGGAGTCCATCCTGCTCTGGGTGCTCATCTTCGGCTGCAAGCTCGTCGAGTCTTACTTCTACCTCGCTCTCTCCATCAAGGACCCGATCACGGTTATGACAGGCATGAAGATCCAGCGCTGTTTGGATCGCATCTTCGAGAACAGCCTTTGCACGAACCACACAGCGTTTACGTTGACCATTATATTCATCATGGACCTAGTACTCTTCTTCCTCGACACGTACTTGTGGTACGTCATTTGGAACACGGTGTTCAGTATCGCGCGCTCGTTCTCCCTCGGTCTGTCGATCTGGACGCCATGGAAAGACATCTTCACCCGCCTGCCCAAGCGCATTTACGCCAAGATCCTCGCGACCGGCGACATGGAAGTCAAGTACAAGCCCAAGGTTCTCGTCTCGCAGGTCTGGAACGCTGTCATCATCTCCATGTACCGCGAGCATCTCCTGTCGATCGACCACGTGCAAAAGCTGCTTTATCACCAAGTTCAATCCGACACCGATGGCCGTCGCACGCTGCGTGCTCCACCTTTCTTCATTTCGCAGAACGACAAGTCGATGAAGGACAAGTTCTTCCCGCCTGGTAGCGAGGCTGCGCGTCGTATTTCCTTCTTTGCGCAGAGCTTGACGACTGCGATCCCGGAGCCACTGCCTGTTGATGCTATGCCTACGTTTACCGTGCTCGTGCCTCATTATTCGGAGAAGATTCTGCTTTCGCTTAGGGGGATTATTCGTGAGGAGGACCGTAGTGCGCGCGTGACGTTGCTCGAGTACTTGAAGCAGCTGCACCCGATCGAGTGGGAGAATTTCGTCAGGGATACCAAGATTTTGGCTGAGGAGAGTGCGATGTTCAACGGTGTCAATCCTTTTGGGAACGGTTCGGACGAGAAGAGCGGTGGAAAGAGCAAGGCCGACGATCTTCCATTCTACGCTATCGGCTTCAAGTCTGCTGCACCCGAGTTTACCCTGCGTACTCGTATCTGGGCTAGTCTTCGGGCTCAAACGCTTTACCGTACCGTGTCTGGTATGATGAACTACGCCAAGGCGATCAAGCTGCTCTACCGTGTCGAGAACCCCGAGGTCGTTCAACCGTTTGGCGGAAATACGGAGAAACTCGAACGCGAGCTCGAGCGTATGGCCCGTCACAAGTTCAAGTTTGTCGTCTCGATGCAGCGGTACTCTAAGCCCAATAAGGAGGAACAAGAGAATGCCGAGTTTTTGTTGCGCGCGTACCCGGATCTGCAGATTGCGTATCTCGACGAGGAGGCTGCAAAGAAGGAAGGCAGCGAGCCCCGATTGTTCTCTGCGCTCATCGACGGCCATTCCGAGTTTGTTCCTGAGACTGGATTGCGTCGGCCCAAGTTTAGGATCGAGCTGCCTGGCAACCCGATTCTCGAACACTTTACCATACGGTGTCTGGCATGACGAACTACGCCAAGGCAATCAAGATGCTCTACCGTGTCAACAATCCAAGGTCGTTCAATCATTTGGCAGAAACGCAGAGAAACTCAAATGCGAGATCGAGCGCATGGCCTGTTGCAGGCTCAAGTTCGTCGTCTCAATGTCAACATTACTGTTCTAATCAATTTCATCTGTACTATCCTAAGCATTGAGGAAGAGGAGAGCGTAAAATATTTATCTTTGTTATCTAAGCTGATTGATCTTGGACGAGGTGATGACCATCAGCCCTGAAACCAGCCGTCACAACCACTTCTACCAACTCAATCGATACATCACTTACAATGAGTGACAATGACAACAAGAGTCGTTCGTATAATTCTGATGACCCGGACAACGATCTGGTTCATATCAACCATGATCCAAACGATCCGCTTGCGTAAGTCTATTCAATGTTTTCTTTCTCAAACGCTTTGTCTCACGATGTGCTTCAGTTATTTCATTAACCCACAAGACTTCCTTCCGACCATTCCAGACGATGAACCGAACAATTCTAGCTCCAACTCCGTCAAAACTAAAGATAAGAAACTCCAGCTCCTAGACGACAACTTGTGGTACGCACACTAAACACTAAATATAGAAAGCTGTTCTAATTTTATGAACTGCTACCTCAGCATGCGAATGGAAAGCTGCCTAACGACAGGTTTTGACAGTAAAAACCTCACAACAAGTTCTTCTTATAAAGAAATACTATCCACCCTTCGGAAACAGTGCACATCGAAAGAAATGTAGGATTTAACTATCAGAATTGAAGCAAGTACTAAGGTCAGGAATTCTACAGGAAGGTCTGGAACGACATGGCCAATATCGGGAACCATCTTGCAATTCGAGAGGAGCGTCAGCTTTTCAATGCACTTGGTTTGACGATCTCCGATCGCAAGTAAGTGGTCACCTCTGACTAGGCTTTTTTGTACTCAATGCTATCTATCCTCAGAGAAATGAAAAAGCGAAAACTAGTCGACATCAACGATCCAGCAAATGCAGCCGAGGCGGATGCTGAGCGTGAGCAACAAGAGCGTCGAGCAGCAAAGAAGAAATCCAAGGCTGAGCGAGATGCAAATACTAAGGAGTATGCCCGTCAAATGAAAGATTACCTAGCTTCAGGCTCTGAGATAGCGGACACCGGCAGCGTTTCCGACGGCCTAGCACAGGATTTCACAGGAGTACAGCTTAGCGGCCCCTCTGATGCATCAGGTGGAGCAACCCCCTGGAATACCCCTCCGGTGGCCCCTAAGCCATTGGCCGAGTTGAGCAAAGCACCAGATTTTGTGTACGTTCTGTCCAAATCGCTCCACAAATTTACTAAAAAAAAAGTTCTTACAGACCATTTAGACGTATAAGTGTCGAACAGCAGGGTATGCGGCAAATGGAGAACATGATATCCCATGCCAACGTTTCTCTTTGGAAGAGCGCCCAGACTGTTTGTGAGTAAAAATTCAGTGATATAACCACATTTTCATTATTTTCACGATCTGGAAGATACCTGCGACGGTAAACCCTTGTTGGGTTTGGATTTCTCATTGCCCCAAGTCGACGCACAACATCTCTGCAATGAGATTCGCAATCATCAACGGCCGAAGGTGGTCTGGGAGAAGTTGGGGGTCAAGGAAGTGGACGACAAGGAGCTGAAACTTCTGGAAGGTCCATGTACCATTGTCGATTCCCAGGGGGTGCCTCTAGTTATACATCTTCCCAATTTCTACCTTCCAGAATTTGTCGTGAGTCGTGTTCTTTTTTATTGACTGGTAGCTAATGGCCTGTCAGACAAACATGACTGCAAGTGCGATCAAGCTGAAGAACGAAACTAGCCCAGCCAAGGATCAAGCAGATAGCAAGAAAGACGCTCGGGGAGATCCAGAGAGCTATGTCGATCGTAACGATCAGAAGAATTTCCCCACCGGCACGCTTAATCTAGCATCGGCGTGGGTATCACTCGGTAAAAAACATCCAGACGATGAGCTCGGTAAAGACACAGCAGACGATATAGCGGGGGCTATTGAGAGCGACCAAGGTATGGGAGGATCCAAGGCGACAGAGAAAGCAATGGAGATAGGAACAACGACAAGAAAGGGGAGGGGGAAGGGGAAGGGGAAAGGCGCGGGGCAGGGTAAGGGCAGGGGTAAGGGAAGTAGGAAAGCCAAAGGGGGTGTGTCTGCTCCAGCGGAGGATGAGCCTGAATCGGCTGCTCTCAAAGCGGTGAGTGAATATCTTGTTCATTTGAGACTCACTTTACATATTGGTGCGGTGAGCTTAGAAGGCCGAGTCTGGGCCATCATTACACATGATCGCTGGAGGAAAAACCGCTGTGGTTGCTGGACATAATGCTGTCCAAAACCATTTCGCAGCTGCTGGACCACTGCTCACCCTCCAAAACTATGCACTCTTCAAGCGCTCCCCGACCAGTTTTTGGGCCCACTTCAAAGTTCGATGCCGACTTCGTGCTCGCTCTGCTGCGGTTCGTGCAGCAGGGGCAAACGACCCCAGCATGCTCTCAGGTCCGTCCTGCTCTATTTATTGCCTTTTCTTAATTGTGACCTGTCATTAGGTCGTTCCTATATTTATAACCGGTCCACCCGAGCTCACTTTGATGAGAAGGAAGCACCGGAAGGCTGGGCGCCTCTAACGGTCCTGGGCGACTGTACAACTGGGGCATTGTCGTTACCCCATCTGGGAGTTAAGCTCAAGTATCTGCCTGGCTGCCTAACATTTGTCAGGGGGCGTTTGTTGAAGCATGGCGTAGTAGATTGGAAAGAGGAAGGCAACCGCATCTGTATCGCTAATTTCAACCACCTCACAGAGTGGGATAATGCAGGCGTTCAGCCTGTATTTTGAATACTATCTGATACGCACTGTATATAGGAATCAATTGCCTCCACCCAAAATCATCTCTAAAATGTTTGAACGCTCTTAAGGATTTGTGTAATGCCATATATACATATATGCATATGTGGTGAGATAACACTAGATCCTTGTGTCATTCAACTATGCTTCGTAAATTAATTTTCATGTAATGCAATTCTTGACCCAGATGTCCATATATGCATATATCCACTTTTTGGGGAGGTTTGGTACATACAGTACGGTAACCTCAAAACATAAGCCACATGCATTTTTCCACTAGCATTTTCTCCGCTCCCCAGTCAACAACCATCTATACACTAATGCACTTTTGCACGTTTGGTCAAAGTGCTTTGATGGTTTGCTTGATAGTTGGTACCTTGAGTTTATGGATGGCGGCAATTTGTTGGCATTTTACCGAGATCCCACATCCATACAGTTTACTAGTAAATCATATAGTAATTTTGTTGAATATGTGTGGTAAGATTATTTTTACACTCTGAACGCCATAGGTTGACCTGGAAACTCTCACTAACGTCCTAAAACGATCTTTTGTGGGTGGCTTCACGAAAAGTGTCTAGCTCAGAATGTGGTTCAGAATGTGGTCAATGCGTGAGCTTTGTGATCAGAGCGCACGTATCTTCGGGTGCTTTTGGTTAGGTCTGCATCGTCATAGGGCTAGGTGGAGAGCGCTCTAGCGAAAGTGTGACGGCTGCCTAATGTATGCCTATATACTCTCGTAATTGCTTTCACCCTTTTGAATCAGGATGATATTATTGTTATTCAAAGCTACACTCTACTACACAGATACAGACAGGCAGAGCGGGGAGAGAGAGCAATATATTACAAGCAGCTTTGGCTAGAATGCCATATAGGTCAAACACCAGGCTCCGTTTATATACCCCATGATGCACGCTGTACGGATAGAAGACTCAAGGGCAGAACCCGATAGTGAAGCCAACTGAGGAATGAAACGAAGCGCCGAAACCGACATAAGTATAGGCGATACAAAGATAAACAAGACCACATACCACAACACCCCAGTCCAACTCTGTCAGGTGAGATCTATAGGTACCATTCGCTGATCCCGCTAGAGCCGTTTTCTGGGCAGGAAGCTTTGTGGGTTTCACAACGTCGGGCGCGGGCCGGTCGCCTGTATAACTGAGGGACATGTATGCTCTGTCGAGTCGAAAGTGCGCGCTTAGACAACCCGTGCAACGGTACTGACTGGGACATATATGCGAATATTGTAACCTACCGCACGACTTGGTACTGTCAAAGATAAAAATCTAATCAAGCGGGCATCATTAGATATCATACGACTGCACCAAGCCTTTAAAGTTCAAGTATTCAATGAGCAATACAGGATTTATAGCGCTTTGAGGCATACATACAGCGTCTGGGGAATTAATTAACCCCCTCTCCCAGTCCCCCCTCCCCCCCGGAAGATCCAGGAAAGAGTGCGTATAGCTATTGTCGTAGACAGCGGGACATGCCCCCCCCCCCGCCACTACTCCCCACTATAAGACCCACCACAGCCCCAAAAATCAACGTATTGCAACGAAATTTACATATTTGGATTTGCACTCTCAATGCGCAAGGAATGAGACCAGATTCGCCTCGGAGTGGATCTTACGCCCACTATATAGGCTTAATAAGTGCATATATTCTACCATACGTAACTTTGCATTAAACAACCTCGTTGGTGACTGACGGCTAGACCAACCCGGATTTGTTTAGCTATAAGAATTACGAGATACCACTGTCTTTCGAGCATATCTCAATTATTCAGCTTAACAATGTCTTCAAATGTATTGAAAAACGCGTGAGGACGGGGCTTTGTACTATCAGATGACTGATAGGTCAGGTGGCAGCATGCTTCGTGGCAAACCTGCACTTTCTGAGTCAGATTATGACAAATGCTCAGCTAAGCGCCATGATTTTAGTCAAACTTGCTGACATCTGTCTTTCAAACCAACATTTTCTTCCCAATAATGCGACGTAAGAGTAATAAAGATTGGTCAGTGGGGCATTCCAACAAGCGTATAAGTGCGCCAGTCGAAGAGATTACTCTCAGTATCATCCCTCCCACTCCACTTCGCTAGTTCTACCTCACACTCCTCCTTTCATCCACCATGGCCGTTACAATCTACGGGGTTTGCTAATTTCATTGAACAATACAACAAGTAGATGATCGCTGACGAGGGGCATGATATGTTTTAGATGACATTTGCGACATGCACCAGGCGAGTCATTACGGTGTGCAACGAGCTCGGTCCCAAATACGATCTCGTCACGGTCAACATAATGGAAGGAGAGCACAAGAAACCCGAGTATCTCGAGAACAAGCATCCGTTTGGCGTCATCCCAGTTTTGGTGGTGAGCAATCACACGAATGAATTTGTACTCAAGAACACACTAACATTTTATTTCAGGACGAGGACGGTACCCAGATTTATGAGTCTCGCGCTATTGCCCGTTACCTCACTACCAAGTACGGCAAAGATAGTGGACTTCTTCCCGACGGGAGCGATGCAAAGGCCTATGGGTTGTTTGAGCAGGCAGCTAGCGTTGAGTATTCTTCGTTCGATCCACCTGCCAGCGGCCTGGTCAAGGAACGCGTTTTTGCTCCGTAAGCCTTTGCAAGATTTTCTGTTAGTGGTTGAAACTAAAGAATTTCCCAGGATGATGAATGCACCATCGGACGAGGCTCTTGCTCAAAAGTACCACGCTGCGCTCGTGGCCAAGATGGACGGCTACGAGCGAATCTTGTCTAAGCAAAAGTATCTAGCGGGAGAGGTATGTTATTATCCAAGTTTTTTTGTCTAATATACTAACAGTTGTGGTGTTAGAACTTCACCCTCGCGGATCTTTTCCACTTGCCGTATGGGAGTTTTGTCAACCAGGTTGACCCTACTATCATTGGGTCAAAGCCGAACGTCAAGCGCTGGTGGGATGATATTAGCTCTCGCGAGTCTTGGAAGGCGCTCAACTAGGGGCTGAAAATGTATTCTAGTTTGGGATTGAGTCAAAATACTATCTATTTATACGAGTCACAGAAGCTGGCCCAGCAAAGGAGTGCACTTGCTGTGTTGATAAGATTGGAGGGGAGAGTAACTAATGTGGAGAACCCAGGTCTAAGTTCGCTCTCTGCACTCTTTCTACTGGCCCGGTCTCCTGCGGCTGTCAAAGGTCTCCTCTCGCGACTCGTGAACATATGTTTCTTTATTGAGGGCGCATATATACTGCGAGGTACTTATTCTCGGGTATCACACGCATGTTTCTTGATCTTTGCGCCGCTTCAAACAATAATGAAACGTCTGGTTATATTCACCAAACACGATACATGTAGTTGGTGCGGAATACCAATATCTTGGGGTTTCCCCGCCCTGGAATAACGGGCGTTCAAATGTAGCTCCGTGCGAGGAACTGGATATCAATGACGCAGCCATATGTACATTTTTGTCTAGCGCAACCAACATTTTGTCAAATGTAGAACCCGATGCCTGGTTGGGTTGTTACATGCGGGAAGTAGTGGCTGCCCGCTGGCGCCACCTACAAAACTCAAATACTAGACCCGTTCGAATATTGCCCCTGCGATGCAAATGATATATGACGCAAAATTAGGGTTTAGGTCAACCACGCCCACCAGAGTGACATGACATGGCAGTGGGGCAACCACCGTAGGACGAGAGCAGCATGAATACAGGTAAGCTTGTCTAGCTTGTGCTTGCGTTATGTGCTCTAAGATGACGAGTTGAGTTGTGCAAAATACCGATTGCCATACCTCCACACTGCGTTTGATTGTTGACAAGAATATTGATGGAACGTAAAGTCCATAACAACCGCGATCGGCACTCGGGTACTATTATTGCCATCACGTGGCAATGTACCTGATTGGGGCCTTCATAAACGCAAATACCTTCTTTCCCTGATTCCCGCCTTCTGAAACTTATTAGAAACACGAAAGTGCCCCGTAACGGTTTAGTGACTATTGCTGCCAAGGACGCGTGGATCGGCAACCACGCGACGATGCGCGTGCTTCGCCGGTCTGGATTTTGCCAGCTAGAGGAGGTATAAAAGCACCCAGGTTTGAGCCGAGATGAAGCACAGTTCTCTCTCCCTCTCTCTTCTTGGTCTGCATAGTCTCTCCGTCTCGTTCGATCCACATTCTCTGCTCCGTCACACTCACTTGCTACATATTCGCACGCTTTTTGGCCAGTTCCAATCATCCATTTACATCTTCAGAATGAAGTTCGCCACTCTCGCTGCTGTTCTTGCCTCGGCTTCTGCTACCTATGCGCACAGTATTGCCCGTGCCGTGTTTATCAACGGTAAGTATCCCTTGCCTTGTTCTCGATGAGCTTTCCTGATCATACTCGGCGCGCCAGGTGTTGACCAGGGCCTTGGCGTTGGTTCTTACATTCGTGGTCCTCCCAGCAACTCTCCCGTCAAGGACCTAGCGTCCTCGGCTGTTGCTTGCAACGTCAACGGCGCGGCCGTCCCGAAGACTCTGGAGGTTTCAGCTGGTGACCAGATTACCTTTGAATGTACGTATGCCTGGGCCCTTTTCTTATTTCTTTCGTTTGCTCACTAATTTGTTCTTTCTAGGGTCCCACGATAACCGCAAC
Organism: Ceratobasidium sp. AG-I; assembly: GCA_015039395.1. Classification (NCBI taxonomy): domain Eukaryota; kingdom Fungi; phylum Basidiomycota; class Agaricomycetes; order Cantharellales; family Ceratobasidiaceae; genus Ceratobasidium; species Ceratobasidium sp. AG-I. Next base: position 30,302 of record MU132311.1, on the reverse strand, counting down.
GACGACATCATCGACCCCAGCCACAAGGGGCCTGTCCAGGTCTACGTTGCTCCCACCTCGTCCAATGGTGCGGGTGCGGTCTGGGTCAAGCTCTTCAGCGAAGGCTTCACCAACGACTGGGTAAGCATTGATCTGAAAACTCCTTGAACCTTTAGCTCATTCAGTGCGCATATAGGCTACCAACAAGCTTATCGCCAACAAGGGTCATGTTACAGTCACGGTCCCTAACCTCAAGGCTGGCGAGTACCTGTTCCGCCCCGAGATCGTCGCGCTGCACGAGGCGGACACTGCGTTCAACGTGAACTCCGCCCGTGGTGTGCAGCTCTACATGGAGTGTGTCCAGTTCAAGGTCGTCTCCGCCGGCTCCGTCGCGCTCCCTGCTGGTATCGACTTTGCCAAGTCCTACACCTACTCCGACCCTGGTCTCGTCTTTGACGTCTACAGCAAGTCCGGCTCCTCGTATGTCGCTCCTGGTGGCGCTGTGTCTTCCATCGCCGTCTCTGGACAGCTCGGAATTGGCCCGGTCCCTGCTGCTGGCTCCAAGCCCGTTACCTCTGCTGCTGCCCCTGCCCCCGTCACTACCACCAAGGCCGCTGCGACTACTAAGGCTGCCTCGACCACCGTCAAGGCTACCACTCCCTTGCCTACCACCAAGATGACCACCGTTACCATCCGCAGCTCCTCAACTGCCGCTCCTGTCACCACCTCCACTCCTAGCACCGGTGCCACCGTTGCCAAGTACGGACAGTGCGGCGGCGCCGGCTACACTGGTGCGACCAAGTGCGCAACGGGCTCGACCTGCAAGTACAGCAACGACTGGTACTCGCAGTGCTTGTAGGTAGTGGCGTTAGAACCGTGTTCTCTAGATACACGTAGATCATCTGTTTGTGCTCCTGTGGAGCGTTTTTGCTAGTTTTTGTCCAGCTAGTGCTGCGATTTTATTCTTTACATGTACCGTCGAACGGGTATTTCAATAATTGGAGTAGATTTCTTCAACCAATCTTTGCCTGTCTCCCGCAAATATCAGAAAACGACTGTGATGGTCCTTTTCGCTGCTGAGCTCAGTAGGCTCAGTCGTTCTTGCCTGGTTGCCTCACGGTTCTCAGACACCACCAAACAAGAAACAACTATATTGTGCACGAAGTCTACAATTTCTATCTCTTGTGCAATTCATGAAAGAAAGATAAACCCAAAGGAAATGTTGAGCGCTTGAACTCATGATCATGCTGCTAGTTGCCTAAACAGTTCAATGCTGAGATGTGTAATAACTCGGTGTAGCGGGCCATTTATCAATGCCCTCCTGGAACCAATCGGGAGGTCAATAGCTAAATCACCAGTGCGCTATCAAGGTCACTCACCAGCAAAACGACGGCCATTCCGACAGCCAGATGAGGATCTATGTTTTAAGCGACTCCGTAAGGCGCCGAAATTCAACTCTCTCAAAGACGAGAGAACATACCAATATGGCAATGCATGAAAGTCGGGCCGGGGTCGGCGGACTGGAAACGGAATGCAATCCAGTTTTGGCCCCCAAGTCCAGGCGGTGTAACAAATGTATCGCGGTACTGCGGGTCGATCATGTTGAGACCCGGAAGTCCTGTATAAATCTGCCAGTTAGAAGTTGTCATTGAGAAACTGTATGTTTGAGTCTTGCCTGCTGCTGCTGCCTCTGCGACAGTTTTGTATGGGAAATTACCGGAGCCCCAGCCGAGATACCACGCCTTGACGCCGTGCTTATGGATACTGTACGGTTGTTCACGTTAGCTTTCGTTAATTCTCGAAGGTTGGATATATGCGTACGGGTGAGGTGGATGCAAGGAGGGATTCCCGCTCGTAACGACCATAATCACATCGACATATTGCTAGAAACAGAGAAATTATTATTTCAGTGAAAGGAATGATGGGATCAAAGAGAGAAAGGCCTACGTTGTTAAGTGTGGTGAATTTCAACGCCGAGTCGATTGAGTTTGCTTGAGTCAAATCGAATATGAATGGTGTAGCCGTGTCTGGAACCTCCTGAGGACTTTATTCAGCTGTGTTTCTATAAAAAAGGTACAGCCTGGCTTACAGTCCATGTCTTGTTGTTCAAGAACCATCCCAGTTCTGATGTGCGCTCAGCGTTGAGACGAATGGTAACAATCTATTGACGATTAGTTCATGCGGAATGGGCTGCAACGGTGTGCTTACCTGGCTGGGTGCAGGGATTGGCGGGGGATTGGCAGGATAGGGCTTGATATCCGCAGGGTCGAGTTCACGGGCCGATCCAATCGCTTGTCCGGCGTAATCAATATACGGGTTCTTAGGATGGGGAGTTGTGTAAACAGTGCGCTTGACTTTAGTAGGAGCGTCGATTCCAAGCGCATCACGCTTTGTGGAGATGGGAGCGTTTGCGTTGTATTGCAGGACCTGAGAGGCCGGTGATTGGTATCAGTTGGAAGGTGCTAGGTGATCTCAAACGTACTGCATATCCGCTGAGACGCTGAGGCAGTACGGAGGCGGCGACGCGGACGGTGTAATCCTTCAAGGGTTTGTCGAGCTTAGAAGAAAAATGAGTTTCGTGAAAGCAGTAAAAAGAAATAAGACAAAACCAACTTTAATAAAGAACTGATACCGTTCACCAATAGGGACGCCAATGAACTGGTGCCGGGAATAATTGAGCGACGAACACTAGAACAAGCAAAGGAAGTTTACCTCGGACTGAATAGGCTGGATGTAAGAGCCATCGGCAGCAAAAGTGTAGAGGGTATGGTTATCGATCGAAACTAGTAAGATATTAGCGACCAGAAGTCAGGGTATATGCGTCTATACTCACCTCGAAGATCCCAAATGCTTGCCGCGTTCACTAAAAATAGAAATAAGCAGAGGTCTGAAGCTGATTATAAGCTTTGTTCTGCTCACCGACATTGAAAGCCGCCCATTTTGCCGCTGGATTGACTTGGAAGACTTCAAGCTCTGTGGTCGTGTTCTGTACAATACCATGTTATCAACTAGCTAGAAGGCATATTTGAGGAGAGGTATGCTACCTTGCAGGTGTAGAATATCTCCGGAAGGACTGTGGTTGGATCGCCGCCGTAGGGGTAGACTTTAGTATTGTTTGGGTAGGCGCACCTAAACCACGGATTAGTTAGCAGCCGCCCATCTGACGTTTAACTCTACTATACCCTTTATCTGTCGCCTTTCCGACAAGCGGATGGACCACAGGATCGAGAATTGCACGGTTTGGACATACAACTTGGCTAAATAAAACCGGTCAGCACGAGAATTTTGCGTGAAAATGGGTGGTAACTTACCCTTTGCCGTTGATTAAGATACTAGCGAAAGTCGATCGGTAAAAAAACGCCGGAAAACGTTCTTCATGGGTACTCACTCGTCCAGACACAACGGTTCTACCATTGTACGTTGCCACCTTATTTCAGTAGTAAGTACGGTAGAAACGAGCGATGGAACAACCACTCACTCGCTCATATATTCGGTAGATGTCTTATGCTTCCAATCATAGACAAACAGTTTAAATGGATTTCGTTCGGCGGCCTTCATAGCCGTGATATCGGCTGTGTTGCTAGAGATCAAGCTGAAGGGGTCCACTCGGCCGGCCTTGGGACGTAGGTATATATCTCCGCGCAGGCCGTCGTCAACTTGTAGATGTTGGTGCGAATGATACCAATGGTAACCCATTTGGGTCGCAGTCCAGTTGTACACGAAAGATTTGCCGACCGGAATGGGATACTGGGTAACACCCGGGACTCCATCAGCCCTACATAGAAAGGATTTGAATACAATACTCATTAGGTTAAAATCGCGATACATACCAAGGGGTTCCTGCTTGCTCGATACTAGGTTCATATCGTCAGTTTCTGGCTCAACATTACGTTCCTATTTGTACGTACCCGTGCCAACTAAAGAACGGAGACGTATATTAGTGAATTTTGTCAATACGCCTAATGCATTAAGTTAACTCACTGGATGGTGATTGCTTCGTCCCCATTGTTGACAACGTTAATATTCAGTTGGTCGCCTTCGTCAGCCACAATGGTAGGCCCCGGGGTCGTTCCTAAGTTGATACCATATTGGTAGTGAACTCAAGAGCTGAACAGATGCTCTTACCATTGACGAGCCAGGCAGTCCTAGACACACCATCCGGCGCAGTATTTCCGTGAGTGACGACAAGAGTGTATTTCCGCACGATCGCGTTGACCTGGACGGCCAAGACCGCTGCTGAGAGAACTGCTGCGCTGAACCTCATGCTTCAAGTTATGTCAAATAAGACAAGGTCGAATAGGCTCGATGAGGATGCTGTTCATGGTCGCCAAGGTTTGCCTTTATAGGGCGAGTAAGGCGCTCGTGCGCAATATCTGCTCAAGTATGGGTAGTTTGCACAACCAATTCAACTGAATGACCGGAGAGCGTGTGAGGTCGAAAAGTATATTCTCGCCGTGCAGAAGCCGTGGATTCACGATTCGCATTGCGTTGGCGAACCGCAGGTAACAGTACTGGGCGGTTGGAGCTCAACAGCCGCGGCAACTTGAGGAAGAAGGGTTTACCGTGAGTAGAGATCAAAGAAGTACGAGCCGTTAGACACACAACTCGCCTATTCTTGCGTTCAAATTCCAACAAGATATTTATCTTGTATCGGTCTCGGCTGAGACTCGCATTATATAGGCTGCAAGATACCCACGTACAGATTCGACCAAACGGGATGGCGACATTAACAGCTTTTCCTGGTAGGTTGAATTGACTTTGTTAAGGAGCGAGCCCTAGTCACCAATTAGTCTAATCATAGAAGTCGTGATGCCAAGCGAATGCGCCCAAGTCACCCAACCGGCTGATACGGAGCGTTTACACCAGACGATAATGGAAACCGAAAAGCATCCGATGAGAGAATGACAAGCCGCACACCCCAAGCCGATCAGAAATTTTCCTTCATGATTCTATATAGACATAGTTGAGCATCGGGTACACGGCCAATATTAGAAATGTGGTGATGTTCCCATGAGAAGTTGTATAGCCCGGGATGTCCATGTAGATCACATGAGGGCAGAATCGGTTGATTTTCGCGGCTTATTAGCGGTCGCAATGTGCACGAGGTGTCTGTTGAGATCAGATGAACCATGGGCCTGTGTGGTGGCAAGTTTCCGGGTTATGGTAATGCCTTTATTTAAAATTACATCTCACGTGTTCAGATGTTTGTTTTATTTTGTATGCGTGATAATCACGTGTTTCTGAAAGCTTTCAGTGCAACTTGACTTGTGTCTAGGCATCTGAGTGCTTTGGAGCGCCCGCCAGATCCGCGGCCTTTTTCCAACGTAAAATGTATTGACTGACCTATATGCAATTCCACCACCGCGCGCTGGATGACAAATGGACAAAGTATAACCCCAATATAGCCTTTGAGCTTTGGCGTGCCGCAGCGTTGTATCTTTAGTCAGGATACGGTGACGTGTTTGCTATGAGTTTGCGAAATTTGGAATGCTTCGTGGAGGATGTATAAATAGGCACGTTGGGCAGGCAGTTTCAGTATCGCTCTCTTCATTCCGCTTCGTTTGCTCCAATTTCTCAATCACATCACTATCCATTATGGTCATCAAGATTTATGGGGTCTGTTTCTTTCCTTTATTCTGGTGTGAAATACCTGAAATCTGACGCATTTCGTTGGTCGCACTCTAGGCTGACATGTCGACGTGTACCAAGCGAGTTGCGATCACCTGCAACGAATTAGGTCTCAAGTACGAAGTGGTTCCGGTCAACATTCTCAGTGGCGAGAATAGGGGACCACAGTACGTCAAAAACATGCAGCCCTTTGCTATGGTTCCTGTATTGGTGGTGAGTCGTAAATAACGCCATTGACGTTCAGAACGAGCTCAAGTTGGCATTTTCCAGGACGAAGATGGCACTCAAATCTATGAGTCTCGAGCCATCGCCCGCTACCTGGTCGCCAAATATGGAAAAGACTCGACTTTAATGGCTACAGCGAGCGATGCTAAAGCATATGGACTCTTTGAACAAGCCGCGAGCATCGAGTATTCCTCATTTGATCCATCCGCAAGTGAGCTCGTCAAGCAGCGTGTATTTTCTAAGCAAGTACCAGTTAAACATATGGTTCGGAAATAGGAGCTAATTATACAGCCAGACTGGCTAACAGAGAGTCCAATGAAGTTATCGCCAAGAAGTGTCAAGATACTCTACATGCCAGGATGGAAGGCTATGAGCGAGTTTTGTCGAGGCAGAAATACCTTGCGGGAGAGGTATATATATTTATATATTAGTTGCTTGCCTAAACCCCGCTAAAAGTATAAATTCTTAGCATGTAACACTCGCCGACTTGTTCCACATACCTTACGGAGTTCACATCAACCAGGTCGATCCTACGATTTTCGGCTCGAAGCCCAATGTCAAGCGTTGGTGGGACGATATCACCTCTCGCGAGTCATGGAAAGCACTCAACTGAGCGTTCATCCAAGCACCGGCCAACAAACAAAGGACGATGCGGTTTTGATTTGCTATATTCTATACAAGGCCTGGCCAATCATAGAATATATGCGGCATTTTACGAATGATAAGATTTCTTAAGGAGCTGAGCTCTAATTACTGCTGGTTTGCTAAGACTCAGTCATCTCGCGCGTTACTTCAATCCATTTCAATTCAACATTATCTACAGGCGTGCCGGACCACGCGTCAACAAATCGTAAACAATCCGCACAATACGTTGGCCACGCTTTTTGCAAAGTATCCGTGAACTCTGCTCGAAGGATGGTAATCATTGCACCACAGTACGTCCTCTCCAGCCCCGTAGCTCGAATTATCCTTAAACCCAAACGTGGTGGGAGTCTGAAGTAGAAATCCCATCCAGTAATTGGCATATAAAACTCCTGAACTGACCTGTGTTTATACAATTGTAAGAGGGTTTTACTCGAGCAATAGGTGAATCATGCTCACCCCAGGGTGAGATGTCTTGAACGAGGCAGCCCTGGAGACCAGCTTTGCGTTGAAACCATCGATTACTGCCCTTTCCGCTGTGCGAGACGACTCAGGTTGAGCCAGCATCTCCAAAAGTCGGGTCCCTCAGTCTCTCACACATATATCGCCTGAGCATAGCCGTTTACTCACCAACGGTGTCTGATCTATATCTGGTACATTCACGAATTGGAAGAAGCGTCCACCCGCATCATATAGTTTCTGAACCAGGGCGAAATATGCATCCAAGAGCGTGTCAGAAAAAGCGTCTCGATCACCTTCAAGCCAGAACGAATTTCCTATATCATTGATTCCGATCCAGATGGTGAATAATGTATTGGGAGGGGTCCAAGACACGTTAGCTTGGTTATCCAGGAACGTGTTGACCTAGGTCCGCATGCGAGTAGTCAATGAAGATATAAGCGTCAATGTAGGCTGCCGGAAGCGTACCTGATCACTGAAAGAATGAACGGTGCTAGTATATGGCTTGACCAGGTTGGCATCGATCGTAGCTCCACCGTCCGCAAAGTTGTACGTGAGTAAGGTGGTTCGGTTATATTTGGTCGCAATAAAATCGACCCAATTCGGTACTTAATAACACACAGACAGTCGAGTCATCTTATAAACTGGGTCAGAAGAAAATTACTCACCCATTCCGCAGGCGGTATATCCTGGGTACTGAGTGTTGCCGATGGGGTTTTCCGCGCTAGGTTTAGCGCCGCTGATATCGAATCCGGTTTGTCTAAAGTCCACAAAGTAAGTTTTTGTTTAATCACTTGATAAAAGTTAACTTACGTATATGAGTCTCCAAATGAGAACCAGTGTTGAGTAGCGGGAATGGTTGGTGCTGGGGCACGAGATGTTGTTGTTGTGGAAGGTACACTAGCAGCTGGGATGCACTGGGAATAGTCTACATCGAGCCCAATTTCATAGGTCCATCACCCACTTCTGAAAGAATCTGGCGACTTACAGGGATTCAGCTGGTAACACACCGAACCATCAACGCATGTTGTACTCCCAGTCCAGCTGAAGCCACCACATTGATACCAGGTAGCTATCTGAGCATTTGCTCCAAGTATCAGTGCTCCACACACAACACCCGAAAATGTAGAGCTTGAAAATATAGTAAAATTGGACGGGAGTAGGGGCCGCGGAGTAGGGTTCTAAATGGTGCTATGGGTTAAATAGTCTTTTGAGGCAAGATCGCTCTCGACCCATTCTTCCCAAGAGGATACGCCCTATGTGGGCGCTCCGAAATAGATACTATATGCGATTCGATTCACACGAAACCGAAGTACAAGGGGTATAATCGCTTCAACTAACGTCTTGTGGTGATGCCTTGGCTCAAGGAGAAGATTGTGAAAGCAGAGCAAGATACAATTTCACCGCAGTTTGTCCGCCCGGACCGCTCAAGTCACCTTCACCTAAATGTGTATTGATAAACATAATGGATAACTCGGTTGAGAGAGTGATTTCGGACTACTCAAATGGTCAAATGTAATTACCTTCAGGTACACGATCGAAACGCGGCCCACCGACATCACCTGACGAACTAGAGGAAAGCTTCAGAAAGCGTCCCGCGGTTACTAAAGAATTGTTTTTGCCAGCAGCATAACATATAAGACTCTTTCTAACTGGATTAATGCTTTCATATGGGAGGACCTCTCCCTGGACTGAACCTGCAAGTGGTAAATACAACAGGCAAGAGGATCGATTCATATGCGGAGCGCTAACTACTACTATTGTGCTAGAATTTGGCAATTTTACGTATTACCAAACCTCAGTTCAATGATACACAATGTAGAACTATGCGACAGGATTTCGGAAAAGTGATATGCAAGTTAAAACTAGCCTGTAAACAGTCCCCACAACTGGATGGCCACATAATTCGCAAACGACTCGTGTACCTTGCTCGAGATATGGTAATCATTGCACCACATTAGGTCCGCTGCGTCCCCGTAGCTTGTATTATCCTTGAACCCATATAACGTAGGATTATCAAGTAAACCGTCGATCCAGTTATTGGGATATAAAACCCATGATTTGATCTATGTGCATACAAATGTAAGTATATTTCACTTTATACTCCAGCTGAGTCGTACTCACTCCGGTGTGAGATGCATCAAAAAGGTCGACCCTATCGGCTAACTTAGCGTTGAAGCCATCAATGACAGCTTCTTCGGCTATGCGAGACGACTCGGGTTGAGCCATCATCTTAAAGAATTGGATACCTTAGCTTATCACGCATTTATAACCCGAGCGTGGTCACCAACTCACCAGCGGCGACCGATTCACGTGTGGGACATTCACGAACAAGAAGTTGCGACCGCCCGCATTATATAGCTTCTCGACCAATGCGAAATAGGCATCCAAGAGCGTGTCAGAGAAGGCGTCTCGGTCACCTTCAAGCCAGAAAGAATTTCCTATGTCGTTAATTCCGATCCAGATAGAGAAAAGCGTGTCGGAAGGGACCCAAGGGGCAACAGCCGTGTTGTCTAGGAAAGTGTTGACCTGGTGTTCGTGGGTGGATCTTTGATGAGCACTAAAGTATCAATGTAGGCTGCAGGGAGCTTACCTGATCAGTGAGAGACTGGACCGTGTCTGTATATGGTTTGACCAGCTTTGCATCGATTGTAGCACCGCCATACGCAAAGTTGTATGTAAGCAACTTGGTCCGATTGTGTTTAGTCGTGATGAAATCAACCCAGTTCGGGACTTGATGGCGCAGAATTAGTCGGGTTAGCTTAGGGATTGGGAGCGACAGGATGCTGCTCACCCATCCCACAGGCGGTATATCCTGGGTACTGAGGGTTGCCGATGGGGTTTTCGGCGCTAGGTTTGGCCCCATTAATATCAAACCCGGTTTGCCTAACATCCAAAAAGTAAGGTTGGTTCAATCGTTTGACGCTGGTGAACCCACGTGTAGGAATCTCCGAAGGAAAACCAGTGTTGAGTAGCGGGAACGGTCGGTGTTGGTGCATGGTATGTTGTCGTGGAAGGAACACTGGCAATTGGGATACACTGGGAATAATCTAAATTAAGTGGGATATCTATAAGTCGCGTATATAATGAGACAATTTTGACATCTTACAGTCATTCCACTTATAGCACACGGTTCCCTCGACGCAGTTTTTATCTCCAGGAAAGCTGAAACCGCCGCATTGATTCCAAACTGTGGTCTGTGCCGATACTCCAAACACTAACGTGCCACACACGGCGCTAAACAATGCGGCCCTTGAGAACATAGCCAAGTCAGGGAGGAGTAGGAACCGTATGCTATTGTTCTGAGCGTGCTCGTACTAAATAGCTTTTGGGGCTAGACTAGCCTGAACCCGTATATCCCCAAGGGAATACCCCCGCCCGGGAACCCCGAAATCGATGCTATATGCGGCTCATTTGACAGAGCAATGGAGTACAAGGGGTAAACTCGCCTCAAATGATACCTCGTGGTGATTTCTTGGCTCAAGGAGAAGATTGTGCAAGCAGTATTAAAGGCAATTCCACCGCAGTTTGTCCGTCCGAACTGTCCCAAATCTAAAGTGAGCAGCCACCGCTTTTACTATTATCGCGTCAAATGTAATGTGTAACTCGCTTAAAAACATTGAGAGTATATCCAATAATGTTACCCTCATTAGCATATATATGTGTCGTTCGGTGCGTCATGCCTGGATGCCTAGGTATCTCCGTCGGATTACATTGATCCGTCCTAATGCCTTCAAGAAGTATTGATAACGGTGCATATACCCGGAATCCACGGTGGTTCAGGATAATGTTCTAAGTGCCAGATTTCGCGCACAAATTCGGATAGGAGAACATCAACAACACATGTGGAGTGCTGAAAAAGATAGTGGCTAGACCCTTATAAGTCAATCAGACGAAACCCACATACTAACAGACACGGTGTCCACAATAACTTAGCTTCAGGAAAGATTATCTGCCAGCCTGCGCAGCTTCGATCGAAATCTGATTGCTCTCACGCACGTGATGGCGACACAGCCACGGTATTTATCTTTACCCTGTCAACCATACCCAAAAATACTCGTTATGTCCTTCAAACAGTTGAGCGGCACTCTATCCAGAACCCAAAAATTAACACGTGGAAGACATTCCGTTGCGGGCCCTGCCTATGGTCGCACTCATCTAGTTTCTAAAACGCCCAACCTCCCCAACCCCGTTGTACCGACTTATCCCCAGACTGTATTTTTATCTGATGGATCTTCCTTCACCCATCGGACAACCACGCCACGCTCTATTGTCCGGCTGACTCGAGACATCACCAACAACCCGGTATGGCAGCCCGGCCAGGAAGCCAGGGCGGGAGAAGAGGAGGATTTGAGCGGACGATTGGGACGATATAAGAGGAGATTCGAGGAGTCACAATGGGGCGAGGGCGAGCTAGAAGGATTAATGGACCAGGCGAAAGGTTCATCAAAAGATGTGGACAAGATGCGAGATGGGAAACCAAAGCACAAGTAACCGTGGGTGTCTGCTAGTACGTTCACTTCGTAACATATGGTTATATCATCAATTTAACGTGCTTTCCAGCTTGTTTGCAATCGCTTGAAGAGCAAAAATTACCATCATTCTCAGTAAATTTATATTCACCCACTCAAATTGATGTAAGGGCGACCAGCCCAAAACGTATTATATGCTGCTCAAGCCATCGAGCAATCCCCTATGCCGCAATAGCCTTGCCCGCTGCCTCCGCTTCCCGTTTTAACCGCCGTCTCCTCACGTCCCAGTTGTATACCTGAGTAAAATGCATCTTCGTCAGAGAACAAATTGCGATGTACCTGGGGGATTTACTCACCCTTGCGGTATTGACCTCCATTATGGTTATCTGTTCGCGCAAAAACTCTAGGTCCTCGGCCACGTTTGAGAAATTTTGTTGCGCGGAGGATAGTTTGCCGGTAAGAAGCTCCTGTGCTTGCGCCAGGGTATACGAGAGCATGACGTTGGCCTAGAGCGAAGAAACAAGAATCGAGGCTAAGAAGTCCTATCATTTGCGAATGAAATTGTGAGGCTCACCCCCAGCCAGAGGTAGACGGTGTCAGAGTCTTCCAATTCCGCCTGTGCGTACAACGTATCGTTCAGTTCGAAAGTGGTAATTAGTTTCTTGTCGGTATCATCCTCCTCATCTAGGTCGTCCTCGTCCTCCTTCTTCACGGGTGATTTCTAGAAACACGCCAATGACACCGCGAGTCAGACGTGCGCATCAACGCTAAAGGAAATATCACTGATAAACCTACTCACCTTGGCGATCATGAACTGCACCACGCTAAGCGATTTTTTAATATCTGGTATTTTCTCCTCCAAGGCAGTTTTACGTTGGTTGAGATTCAGTTCCATATATCGATACTTTCTAACACGATTCAATGGTAGATGAACCAAAGTTATGAACAATTTAGTGTTAGAGACCTGTGGTACTCGCGTTTGATAAGACACTCACGCAATTGCCTCCTGGAATTGCCTCAGCGTGCTCTCACATTCGGCCTCCGGACCACCAATATGCTGCTCAATATCAGACTAAGTTTGCGGCGCGTGTGTAAGGACAACATTACGAGAACTCATGTTTAATATTATTACCACTAGAGAAAGGGAATACACATACGACAAAAGGTGCGTGTGGAATACCCCGCGGATTTGTTTTCAATTCGGCCGTGGCTTTCGTCACGTCTGAAGAGGCCGACGCCATTTCGTTGACAGGGGTGATCAAAATGGAAAGGGGTTGTGGATGGAGACAGGGGTGTTTGGCGCTTATCACGACACAAGAAAAACACGTGACGCTCCAGGTCCAGTTCCCCGCGACGACCACGCTGGTACTTTGTTCCGAGATCTACAATGGAGAATCCTCACGAGGAGAGACAGGCAATATTGCTTGCCCGCATAATCAAAAATGCGGTCGGTTACCGTTCTCCCTATGGTCTGCTAATGAGTCGCACTGAATAGGTTTCCTAGGATAAACTTCACGAAGCAATTATTGAGATGAACAAGTCTGTAGCGGTATGAACTGCTACACTTATTATCTATCTCCCGGTTCTGACTTGCACCAAACAGGAAATTAATACTGCCAATGAGGATATCGTAATCGCCTCCGAGCTGTTCGCCAATTACCGGCGCAACGTTGCGTACAATCTAGCTGCTACCGGGACAACCGACGACTCTACTAGCGCGGAGTGAGATGAGTGTTTGGACTGTTATGTGCGATCGGTTGTATACTGTATATGTATGGTGAGTTCTAACGGGTTCGGTCGCTTCGAGGGGGGAGTAGCTCATGCATTTCTTCTGCTACGAGGGTTTCAGGATTACCTCTCAATCGTTGTATTTTTATATTAAATCCGAAGGGTTTGCTACTTCAGTATTGGCCGGCCATCCAAAGAAACCGCGGGCAACATTTTTGTCAATACTCATCAAGAAAGCGAAAGTGGATTCTGCCTTACAAACTAGTGTTCCTTGCTATTGGTGTTATCGATCTCTCTGCTTTTTGGGTGGTTTAATACAGCTTGGAACTCGTCTTTTTACTTGATGTCGACTCTTTGCTCAAAATCACATTTGATCCCGAGTTATTTCGGGACCCACTGTGTTCCCACTTCTAGGACCATCTCTGGTTAAATCCGGTGTTCCGAACCTTGGCTTTCTCTCAATCTTGGATCAAGAGGGTGACTAGGTGCCAATTCTCCGACGAAATTCGCTACAGGATATCGAGCACTAACCTATAGTGACCCTACTGGGACAAGGGGTCCAAGCTCCATGAGTGGAACCAGCTTGCCAGTCGCTTTCAATCAGAGGTGCTGACTAGCTCGATCGAATGGGGCTTGGTTCCAGACAATTCAGTACTCCTAGTTTGTTTGGCGAATTGAATCCCGTGAGGGTTACCACGTTCACTTCTTGACGCTCGAGCCAGGCTTCATGCACATCAACAAAAAGTGGCCTTAGAAAGTACTGTTGAGGAATGTTTATTCGTACCCAAGCACCCGATGTGGTCCCAGGGTATCCCTAAATTATCACAAGAACGGCTCCTTCGCGTTCATGATTGATTGCCAACCACCAGGTACGCGTGGTCGCCCAGCGCACTGCCCACTAATGTAGTGCACGGAAGCAAACGTTTCGGGACATGTGGGGAATGCGGTGACCCTCGTCCCGCCGATCATCTCCACCATATGGAGAAATGCGGTAATGGCAAGGAATAGCCTATGTGCATTTTTCGGTGCATGCGGAGATAAAGCGCATCCTTGTTCCTTCACTGTCCAATGGGCAATCACAGCTTAAGCACACATGGGTCCAGACTAAAGTGAGCGCCAATAGATTCCCTGGTCGCGTTGCAACGTATCTAATATGTACAAGGCACTGCGCAATCAACCAGGCAAGGCAGGAGCCGGAACGACCTCCGGCATCGACCAATACAAGTCATGTGAATCGAACCGGCCGGCTGCATATTCCTATATATGTAGGCCTTGCGAGGGCCCTCATCCGACAGCCCTCGCCTTCATTTACGCTCTCTATCATACCCTCAAGACCAGCCATCAGTAAGTGCGGAAGGTCCGTCGGAGAGCAACAACCAGCATAATAACCAACCCGTCATCAGATCGCCAGGAGTTTCATTCTATGTAAGTTAACATTTATCCCTCAGCTACGCTAGGGGGGAATTCAAAAGAGCTTCAGTGTTTAGGCACATTTGTGACTATGCTTGACGAAGGACTAGAAGACCTGGAGCGAGCAATAGAGCGTGACGAACATGCAATATTGAACACACCCCCGAGTCATCCAGACATGCCTGCCCTGCTCAACGACCTTGGACTTGGGTTGGACGATCGTTTTAAGCGAGTTGGCGAGCTTGCAGATCTCGAGAAAGCGATCGGATATATTGCCCTGGCGGTCTCGCTCACACCTCAAGGTCATTCTGATATGCCAACCTGGTTGAGCAACCTAGGGTTTTTGCTCAAGGGCCGGTTTGATCGGCTAGGTGAGCTCGCGGACCTCGACGAAGCGGCCGAACACATGAGCCAGGCAATTTCGCTCACACCGCAGGATCACTCCGACATGCCTTACTGTCTAAACAACCTGGGGACTTTGCTTAAGAGTCGGTTTGATCGACTAGGAGAGCTTACAGACCTGGACGAAGGAATCGAATACATCAACCAGGCGGTCTCCCTCACACCAGAGGAACACCCAACCGTACATGTCTGGCTTAACAACCTGGGGTCTTTGTGCCACAGCCGGTTTCTACGACTCAGCGAGCTCGAAGATCTCGAAAAAGCAATCGCGTTCCAGAGCCGTGCAGTCTCGCTCACACCCGAAGGTCACCCATCCATGCCTACCCGGCTCAATAACCTGGGGTCTTCGCTCCAAAGTCGGTTTGCGCAACTGGAAGAGTTTGAAGACCTCAATAAATCAATCAATTATCTCACTCAGGCGGTCTCGCTCACACCTCAAGGTCACCTAGACATGCCTAACCGGCTGAATAACCTGGGCTTTTCTCTCGATAGTCGGTTTGTACGACTTGGAGAGCTCGCAGATATCGACGCATCGATTGAATTCAAGAGCCAGGCGGTCTCAATCACACCCCAGGATCACACTGAGATGCCTAACTTTCTCCGCAGCCTTGGGTCTTCGCTTGGGGCTCGGTTTGAGCGACTGGGGGAGCTTGCTGATCTCGAAAAAGCAATCGACTACCAGAATCAAGCTATATCACTCACCCCACAGGGTCACTCGGCTATGTATAGTTGCCTCAGCCGGCTTGGGTTTTCACTCTTGAGTCGGTTTCAGAGACTCGGTACACGTGCGGACCTCGACAAAGCAATCGAATATCTAAGCCTAGCAGTTTCACTCGCACCGAAGGGCCACTCAGACACGAAATCCTGCCTCAATAGCCTGGGGCTCTCACTGAACGCTCGGTTCGATCGAGTAGGCGAGCTTGCAGATCTCGAAAAAGCAATCGAATGCATCAGCCAGGCTGTCTCACTCACACCACAGGGTCACCCAAACATGCCTGCCTTGCTCAATAACCTAGGAGCTCCACTTGAGAGTCGATTTAAGCAACTCGGAGAGCTAGCAGATCTCGACAAATCAATCAAATACAGGTCCCAGGCGGTTTCCCTCACACCCAAGAACCACCCAGACATGCCTAGCTGGTTGATCAACTTGGGCTCTGCCTATAATACTCGCTTCGGTTGCTCGCGTGTGGACTCCGATATCCACAAGTACCTTGAGTGCTTGCAGCAGGCGGCAGAGCCCCCCGGCGGAAGTCCTTTTGCAAAGTTCCATTCAGCGCTTCAGTGGGCTAGAGCGTCTCTTCAATACCGCCCATCCTCATCGCTCGTGGCATATCAGCAAGCAATGTCGCTTCTGCCCCAGCGTGTCTGGCTTGGAAGTGCCGTAGGGAATCGATACAGAAGTATTGCTGATGTGGGAAGCCTGACTACCGAGGCAGCTGCTGTGGCAATCCGGAACGAAGAGTTCGGCTTGGCACTGGAATGGCTGGAAGAGGGTAGATCGATTGTCTGGAAGCAGATGCTTCAACTTCGTACACCACTCGATGATCTTACTGCCGTCAAGCCAGAACTTGCATTGCAGCTCCAACAGGTCGCTCATGAGCTTGATTTGGTTAGCTCTGCCAAGCCCATGCAGGAGTCTATCGCACCTAATAATCGCTCCCTGGAGCAGGCTGCCCAGCAGCATCGCCGTCTAGCGGAGAAGTGGGAGAAACTTGTTGACCAGGCGCGACGTATTCGTGGATTTGAGACATTCCTTCGTCCTCTAACAGCGTCCAAGCTCCTGAGCTCAGCCCACTCCGGTCCCGTGGTGGTAGTCAACCTTGATAAGTCCAGATGCGACGCTCTCGTGGTGCGATCTGGATTCAATGAGATACTTCACGTGCCCCTCGAGCTTTCCTATGAGACGGCGATAGACACCCGTGTCCAACTCGATCAGTTGGTTCGGAGTCGGGACCCGACTCAGAGAAAACCCAATATCACCCAACGCAAAGGCAAAGATGCCTTTGAGAAAACGCTGGCTATGTTATGGGTAGAAGTAGTCAAGCCGGTTCTAATCTCCCTTGGCTATATGGTACGTACAATTATCAAAAATTATTATGTACTGGTTCTTACCCGCTCTTGACTTCAGGAGCTCCCATTTACGGGTGACCTACCGCATATCACCTGGTGCACAACCGGCCCTCTATCGTTTTTCCCTCTGCACGCTGCTGGAGACTATGACTCGGGAGAGATAATCTTTAAACACGTCGTTTCATCATACACTCCAACAATTAGCGCATTGCTTTCACCACCATCCCCCAACACCTTCTCTGGTCTCCTGGCTGTTGGCCAATGCTCGACCTTGGGGCTCTCTCCTCTACCTGGGACAATCGTCGAGCTGAACCAAATTGAAGAAACATCTCAGGGTCATTTAGTAACACGCCTTGATGACGACCTAGCCACCCCTACTTCTGTTATGGCTGCAATGGAGGCGCACAGCTGGGTCCACCTTGCTTGTCACGCAATGCAAGACCCTACAAACCCAATGCAGAGCGCGTTCTATCTCCACGGCGGTGCGCTTGACCTTGCCACAATCACCCAGAAGCAACTGAAACACGCCGATTTCGCCTTCCTGTCCGCGTGTCAGACAGCCACGGGAGACAAAAGTCTGTCGGACGAGGCGGTTCACCTAGCGGCAGGAATGCTTATGGCTGGTTATAGGACGGTGATCGCAACCATGTGGTCAATTGGCGACAAAGAGGCGCCGCTAATGGCTAAGGAGGTATACAGGCATCTTCTGGAAGGTGGAGTGCCTGATGCACGGCGAGCCGCTGTCGCAGTACACAAGGCGACTGAACAACTACGTGGAGAAGTGGGGGTGAAGGCGTTTGCGAAGTGGGTGCCATATATTCATATCGGACTGTAGTCAACTGTCGAATGTGCGTTAGGCATAGTTTTCTTGCTTCTTGGTTGTACCATTTTATAGTCGCGTGGATATTCGTAGGGCTTGCGACTCAGACAATCAACTCTCACAAATTACAGAAGCAATTTGGGGCCATGTACAAGTAGGCTAAAAGCAGTAATTTTTATAAATAGCCATATACATTAAAATATATTCGAGAACGAGCCGTGTGTAACTGTCCGTTTAGATCATGGTTTGGCCTTATGAGACCCTATGATGCGGGTTGAATTTACTTCGAAATATAGCAGCTATTCAAAAGAGTTTGCTCATCAGCACTAAAGATATCTAAGTGTAATAATAACCTACATGAAGTGGCCGTCGCATGCGTTGGGATGACCGCTTGTGCTGCCATAGTTCAGGCGCTACCATACAGATTAGTGCTCAATGTAGGCGGCTATAGCCAAACTTTACTCACCCAGCGGTTGCCCTCGTCCACAAAGTCGTCCGGGTTTCCAAGAGACACATCGTCGTGAGCTCCTCCGTTCTTCGGGATATCTGTTGTGCCACGCTCAGCTCAGGCACATCTCACTGTATCGTATCAGTAGACTCACAGCATATGAAGTGTCCCGGGCATGCGTTCGGGTGACCGTCGGTGCTGCCGAAGTTGACCTTGAAGCGGTTTCCCTGGTCGACGACCAAGTCGGGGTTACCGTACGAAGTCTCACGCTTGGCGAGCTGAGAGGCGAGGGTGTTAGAAGAGCGATGGTTTTTTATATGAGGGAGAAACGCACTGTCTCGCCTGCCTTCTCGGCGACGGGGGTGGCAGCGGTGAGAGCTGCCATGACAGAAGCGACAGCAACGAGAGCGGTGGAGAAGAACATAGTGGTGCAAGTAAGGTTGTTGGCTGGTGGAGTGTAAGTGGATGCTGGAATGCTGGATTCCTGAAACTCACCTAGGTAGTATTTATATACAACTGGATGCGTAGTTCTGCCGCTGCAATGCCAACAGAACCCGGAATCCAGTGTCTTCCTTGAGCATCGCTTGTCTCGTTCGGACTCCACGCATGTAGTGACCCCATGTCCCAAATCGCGGGGGGCTCGGTCACAGCTGCGGATACAAAGACATCGCCGAACTTGGCCAAGAATCACTTAGTATAGAACTCTTGCGAGTCATCGCATCCGCAAGTGCACAGGACGGCTTTTCAAACGTGTTTGGTTTGACAAATTAGGAAGGACTTTGTAGCAACTCACATATTGCACAAAATACGTTCACATCCGTCATAGTTTTCAGGCAATTATTGGAGCAGAGTATCACAGAACAAGCACGAGAAAGCGCTTGGCCGAGTTGACCGAAAGCAGTCAAATCAGTTTTGGAGCCGATCAAACACGCGCGCCATACCGGTGCTTCTTTTGATTGATGCTGATGCCATGCTATTATCTACAGCCTGCTGGTGGCTGAACCGATGCTGAGAGACCCGTGTGTTCACACTGCCAGGCTGGATGCTCTATGAAAAACTAGTCTGCGCCACAGTGCGGATAAAATCAACCTGGTGGACAGCAAAGTCCCAACTGGGCCAATGCGGCAGCTACAGTGTAAGTAGTACATTCGGACAATGCATGAAATGTGCTAGAGCATTGTCAAATTTGGTTGATTTGCACAACATCGTGGTATAATCCCTTTGCGACTGAAGCAGCAGCGAAAATAGACATGCGATTTCAGCCTCCTCAAGATCAGAATCAAGAAGTGCATGATGGTCGATATCATAGCACGTGGGCGCTCTGCCACAAATCACAGCCTGTAGACATGCTTCACATAAGTGGCTGCTGGCGCTTATTATTTTGCATGACGACGCATTCATTGGACTCCAAGCATCAGCAAAATACAGTGGATGCACTTCTCGAGCGAGGCAATGCCCGAGTCTACCGAGAGTTCTGAGAGCAAATACTAGCATTTGAGACGATACGCAGTTGTAGGCAATGCCATACGCCGCGCTGCCTCAGAAATTGGGTGTTGGTGGGCTCAAGAAAGTATAAATGCCTAGGTGAGTCCCAGGAATCCAGCATTCTAGCATCCACTTACACTCCACCAGCCAACAACCTTGCTTGCACCACTATGTTCTTCTCCACCGCTCTCGTTGCCGTCGCTTCAGTCATGGCGGCTCTCGTCGCTGCCACTCCCGTCGCCGAGAAGGCAGGCGAGACGGTACGTTTCCTCCGCATATAAAACGCTATAGTTCTTCTAACACCTTCGCCTTTCAGCTCGCCAAGCGTGAGACTTCGTACGGTAACCCCGACTTGGTTGTCGACCAGGGAAACCGCTTCAAGGTCAACTTCGGCAGCACCGACGGTCACCCGAACGCATGCCCGGGACACTTCATCTGCTGTGAGTCTAGTGATATGATGCGGTGGGATGTGTCTGATCTGAGTGTGGTACAATAGATATCCCGAAGAACGGAGGAGCTCACGGCGATGTGTCTCTTGGGAACCCGGACGACTTTGTGGACGAGGGCAACCGCTGGGTGAGTAGAGTTTGGGTATAGCTGCCTATATTGAGGGCTAATCTGTGTGGTAGCGCCTGAACTATGGCAGCACAAGCGGTCATCCCAACGCATGTGACGGCCACTTTATGTGAGTATATGCAATTGTTGCTTCGAGGATTTCCAAGCTAACGGGTATGCCCACCCAGCTGCTACATCTCCAAGTAAACTCAGCGTGCCTCGCAGTAAATAATTATGAATTTTCGCTATATCGATATATGGACGTTTGACGCTTGATTGTACTCGAGAGCTGTATCATGTAGTATTTTGGTATTCTAGAATAATTATGCTCGACTGTCTTCAAATTTACCCAAAGCGTTGGAGGATATAATCTCCAACGCCTATTCCTGAAATTTGTAGCTATCATACTAAATTGCTTTTTAGTCTATAGTCATTTGCCTTTGCGCTACTCCGCTACCAGGGCATCACGAACAGAGCCGAACAGTACCAGATCTCATGACAAAAAACAGCAAAGTTCGTCGTCTCCTGCCATGGATTGACGTCTCCTAGGACATTTATTCAATCTTTAGTCCGAGTAGTTCGCATCTGGATTACGAGTAATGTGGCCGATTCGCTCTAGGCTAAGGATTTGGGCGTCTGTGGGGTACAGTCGGCCTCGTCCACACATGTGCATGTGGTTATCCGGGATCAAAAACCCCACATGATTGCCACATTACGTAACAATTGCCACCCCAAATTGACTTTGGGCAATTCGCTCACTTGCGAAACAAAACATCATTCAGAAGCCCTCGCAAGCGAGGCGCTATAGTCATTCACAGAACAACGCTACACGAACAAAAGAGAGACTAACGATACAGCAGATCACAGCGCACAGCGCACAATACCCACACTACATATCATAAAACCCAAAATAAAGATTTAAGCCGAGTGGCGCCTTGCGCGCGAGCGGACGACACGACCGTGGTCCGGCGCAACATGGGGAATCTCGCGCTTGGACTTGCCAGAGTTGCAGGTCTTGGGCTCTTCAGGCTCGGTGGTGGTCGAGTTTCCGGAAGCGGAGGTGCCGGCGACGGATGCGACCGAGGCGGTGCTGATGGACTTGGTCAGGGCGGGCCCGGGGAAGGAGTAGACAAAGTTGTTCTTGAAGAGGTCGGGGACGAAGAGACTCTTGTCGTTAGGAGTATAACCGCCGGGGAAGGAAACGGTCTGGGCGGATATAGCCTGCAGGGGAAAGTTAGAGATCCCGGACTGGATGAGCGAGGAATGACTTGCCTTCGGAGCCGCAGATCCTCCGCCGACGCGGAGCTGGACGCACCCCGGGTAGAACTGCGCGCCGTCCTTCTTCTGAGCAAAATGCAGAGCGATCAGCTCGTGGCGCATGATATAGTCGCCGGCGGGAAGGTTAGCCGGGAGAGTGAGCGTGTAGGTCTTTCCGTTCTCTGTAATTCATTATTAGATTACGATAAGATAACGAGATATGATTTGACGTACTGATCGACGCTTGAACCCAGCCGGTACCCGCACCACCGGTCTGGCCGGTCTGGTCAATCTTGAAGAACTTGGCATTCTTGGTGTCAAACTTGTCTGCGGTCTGACCGGCGGGAACTTGTGCGAGGTAAGTCATAATCGGTCCAAGAGAGTGTCCCCACTGTAAGACCAGATCGCGATCAACAAACAATAAAGGAATAAACAATAGACAATTTGCTCACGTTCTTGTTCTGCCCACTCTTCCAGCTCAGCGTAACCTTGTCCCCGGAGTTGGCGATGGCGACCTGAGCAGCCTTGACGGCGCCCTTGCCGCAGTTCATGTCTGCATCTGTGGCACTTGTGATTGGGAAAGTGGTGGTGATCTTGCGAATCGGACTCGGTGCGTTCTTGTTCGAGAAGGGAAGTGGCCCGTTGTAGGTCTTGGAGCCAATTTTCACAGCTGGGAGGCGGGAAAAAAACGGTGAGCTGGACGCCCGTGCCTGGCACTGCACTTCGGTGTCGAATATTGCCGTGGCATCTCACGTGAGAACGTTGCCAAAGACACAGGATGCCACATGATAATCACGTCCGATGAGATATCAAATGAGATGCTGAACAGCACCTGGCATACACCCAGCATGCTACCCAGCATGCCGCCAGGGTTTAGAGTCCCAATGGGAGCGATAGCAGGTGTATATAGCGCTATATTTGGACATAGTGATATTCAAATTGTACTTTGTGTGGCGCAAATTTCTCTAAGTCGTGCGCGCTCCCATCAAACCACCACCATTTACACCACAACCAGAATTTACCGACCAGAAACACACATTATATTAGTTAGTTCACTGGCAAGTATCTCTGGTATCAAAAATGGAAGGACCCGGCCCCCAGCGCCATGAGAAACGGGTAAGATTTGGCGGTTCTGCTACTTTCCTTATACACAAACTAATTGTCTAACCAAACAGTCGCTTCGACGTATTCCATGCCCTTGCTCACGCTGCAAGGGTGTAGTACTACAGCTGAGGCGGACCCGTTTAGAGCACATGAAGAGGGACGAGAGACGTCTTGGGGCACGTGCGGTCAACGAAAACAACGCACCCATTGCCGGTCCTTCAAACCCACGAATCGCTTCGCCTAGTCCACAGCCTCGTTCACCTTTCAGAAACCTCACAAACTCACCCATCACTCGACACTCATCCCAACAACAACCCTCATCTCCATGGAATCAACAACCCTCCTCGCAATCCTCTGGCAGCTCTTTGCGCTCAAGGCGATCCCATAGGCCATCCTCAGTACGCACACACCACTCGGCCCCGCCTTCTAGTCCTGCTCGCGTGCCCTCTCCTGCTAGCCCTGTTCGTACTCCTGGCCCACTGCGCGCCTCCTCGCCTGATGCTATGCTTGATCTTGGTCCTGGACATCCTGGCGCTGAGCCTCGCGAAGAACCTGCAAACAATTACTATCAAGACTTGCTCAATATTGGACCTGACTTTGGTGGCAATCGACACCATGAAGAAGACTTACCTGACGAAGATTTTGGCCCGGAGGATGAGAACGCAGAAGACGAGGACGAAGACGAGAATCTTGGGCTGCCTGACGATGACGAAGACAACGTGCCGCAAATACTTCAAGAGAACCTGCTGGATCTTAGGGATAATCTTGAGCTTGAGGATGATCCAGACGATGATTCCGAAGACGACGATCCTGCCATTCTCGATGCTCCCTTCCCTGCCCTTGATGAGCCTAGACCAATACGAAACATGTATATCAACGCTTTTGTTCAGAAGACTTTACACCACGCTACACACAAGTCTCTCAAGCACTTCATCTCGTCGTTTGAGGAGAGCTTTGCTAGCCACCCTGATATTGATGCTATGGATCTTGCTCGAATGGCTCGGACAATCGGAACAGTGGAAAAGCGACTAGGATTGTCTACTAAGGATCTTATTACAACATTTACCTTGTGTCCAGCTTGTAGCAAACGATATTCTCCTGCATACATCGCCGCTAGCAACAATGCTACTTGTACTATGGATGGATGCGATGGTGTTCTGTACTCTGATAAGGTTCTAGCGTCTGGTGAACGCAAACGTACCTCTACAAGAACCTTCCCTTATGCTTCGCCCATTAACTGGATTCGGCGTATGCTGGCCCGGGATGGAATAGCTAGACTTGTTCAAGCTTGGCGCAAGCCAGAAGACGAAAACTTTGGACCACCAGTTACAGCCGAGGACTGGAATCATGGTGTGAATCGAGACGAACCTTTGGGCGACATTATGGATGGCTGGGGTTGGCGATCGCGGCCAGCTGGCGTACAACGTGTGGTAGACCCGGTGACTGGAAGGGTTACAGATCAGACAGTTCTCAATCCACCTATGCGGTTTTCAAGCCTACCTTTTGGGCTATCTCTCTCTATGAATGTCGATTGGTATGTCAGGAAACTAATGTTTGGTATCGACGGTGTTCATACTGCTAACAGTTCAATAGGTTCCAGTCAAACAAGCAGGGGAACTATTCGGTTGGCGCCTGTTTTATTATCATCAACAACCTCCCTCGTCATTTGCGTTTTCTTCGTGAGAACATGTGTCTCGCTCTTGTAATGCCTGGGCCGAACGAACCTAATGGGTACGCTCTGGATCAGATGATGGAGCCGCTGGTAGATGATATCCTTCAATTGCAGCAAGGTGCGCCTTCATTCTACTCACTTTTTGATGAATATTTAGCCTTTTCAGGGGTGAGGATGCCTGTCTGGAACAACGAACAGCAAGCGTTTGAGCAGCTGGTTATACATGGCGACTTGCACAACCAGATTGCCGACCTCATTGCTCGTATCAAGATGATAGGCGCAGCAGGCGTTGCGTCTGAGTTGAACTTCTGTCTTTATTGTCGGACCCGTCTTTCGGCTCTTTCAGTTCCCGTTGGATTTACTCGAGCTAGTCAGTGATTTATTTAATGCTGAACAACCTATCTCATAGTTTATTCCTCAGATTTTCCTTATCGAGTACCAGAAGAAGAGCTTGACAATCGCTACTACTACAAGTCACTGGACAACGCAGAAGATCGCGAAATCTTCTTTCAGTTTACTGGCACACGCTTTACTGAGTTGGATAGACTTGGTGGCTGGGACGCAGCTCGACGATCGCCTCCAGATGCAATGCATCTGATATTTCTTGGTGCAGTCAACTATGTAGCGAAGCAGGTCCTATTTGCTCCAGGTATGCTTGATAAGCGCCCGGACGGTGTTGGGCAGCCAATGGATCGATATAATGATTGCCTGAGCCGATTCTGGTTTCCCTATAACTTTGGGCGACTCCCCCCAAAGGTAGGTACCTCCTCTGTGTGCGTTTGATTTTCAGTTCTAACTTTGTTTTAGATTGGACAGACCTCCGCTCGCGTAAAAGCTGAGCAGTGGAAAGTCTTAATTCTGATACTTCCAATGCTCACGTTTGAGGCTTGGCGTGCAGGAGACACTATTCCACCCGACCATGTTCCCCGTGGAAAAGCTAGTTCAACGAGCGCAAAGCATCAAGTTCGAAGGGCCAAACAGCTCCACCGTCGTCGCTTACAGCACTACACACATACCGGCCATCCGGAGCAAGTCCCAGAGGTTGCCGACTGCTTCTCTTCGCGCGATCCACGCCGACACTTTCGGCAGATTATGCGTGCTGCCGTAATATTCGTTGGAATATTTGTCCACAGTCTGTCCCCAAATCAAGCAAGCTTTCTACATGAACTTACTGAGGCATTTTGCGTCGAATATGTCCGGATGAACGTCCACCTTCCCCCGAACTTTCACCAGCTGCTCCATCTTGAGGAATTCATCCTTGAGAACGCTTCGCTCTACAACACTCACACCTGGCCTTTTGAACGCGCCAACCACGACATTACTCAGATTAATCTAAATGGTCACGGGAACGGAGTACTGGAGGGCACGATGATGAAGGGCTGGTGGACAAGTAGCCAAATCCAGGGCATTGTAAGTCTTTTTTCGACATTTCTTGACGTTTCTTGACACAGAACTTGATTCTCTACTAGGTGCAACGACTGCAGGCTATCCCTGATCGCACCCCTGCCGATAACGTCGCAATTCAGAACTTAATTAGTGGATTGAAGGGTGGAGTGGAGAGCAAGAGGCAGCGAGGCGATCTTATGGCGTTTCTTGCACGCGCTGAGGCAGCATATGGCCGAATACAAGGCATTCAAGGTATGTCTTCTACGCTGTTGGTATTTTGACATGCTGATGTAGATAGAACTATTGATGTAGATTTGACCAGCTTGTCAGGGCAGTC
The DNA here is from genome assembly GCA_015039395.1 of Ceratobasidium sp. AG-I. Lineage (NCBI taxonomy): Eukaryota > Fungi > Basidiomycota > Agaricomycetes > Cantharellales > Ceratobasidiaceae > Ceratobasidium > Ceratobasidium sp. AG-I. Next base: position 4,223 of record MU132311.1, on the reverse strand, counting down.
GCGCGCAATTAACATCCAGCAACTAGGAATCTACAATACGGTACTAGACTTTTGTCGACAGATGTGGCCGGCTCATCGTTTCTACGGCCCTGGCGTTGTTATTCCCGGAGGAATCTATGTCCCACCTGAAGGCGCGGTCCGGAAGCACGCTTATGTTGAATACGATAGCCTACGTTATGGCTCCTGTTGGCACTCTGGAGGTCGGCGTGCATGCTATGGATACATCACGAACCAGCAACCAGTTCGAGTCGAGCAGGTTCTCTCTATTGAAATACCTAACAACCCTCGACTTCGAACTATTTGTGTGTTGGTACGACTCTTCAGACGCCCGGAGATCCAGCCTAACTTTCCTTGGAGCGCTTGGTAAGTGATTCTCTTTGGTTAGGTTAGACTTAAACAACTGAAACGTTCTTTTATAGGCAAGATCACCTTGGGATTGCACACTGGAAGTTCAATACGCTCGCGCCAAGTACCTCGATGCCGGTCGCAAACTTTGCTGGAGTTTTTGCGCTGATTGATCACCAAATGTCTTATGGACACTACTGGGTCACTGTAGCGCTCAAGGGACTTCAGGAGGATTTTGAGGACGCTCAAGATGGGTTGGCGGATGATCATGACGATTGGCATTGAGGTAAGTAATCAATACTACATCTGGATATGCTACCAGCGTCAAACAATAAATAGTTCTTTACAGGGCATGTACACGCTCGGAAACAGCAGGAATTTAAGCAGATGAATAGCACACACCCTTAACGAACGCCCCTGGCAAAGGATCGAGTGGAAACTTTGCGAGTTGATGAACTCGTAGCATCTTGTGTTGTGCTGGTCTCCACAGGTTCGCTCTGCTGCTGTTTTGGCTTTCGCCCTCGCTTCTTCTTTGGCAGCGGAGTCGAACTCTCTTGCGCCGCTGGTGCGTCTGTGGGATTACTAATCGATGGCGCTTGTGCGCTTTGTGTCTCTGTAGATGCATGGGCGCCATCAAGCGATTGAGCGGCTGGAATATCGAAGGCCGACAGTGGAAGAAGAGAGTCCGTCGCAGCGGGTGGCAGATACCCTTCACATGGTGGTGGTAGAGGTAGATCGTCGTTGTTGGGAGGAATAATGGGTGGTAGCGGTATGTGGAGTGTATGAGCAGGTGTGGAGGGAGACGTACGGTCGTTAGGAGTCTTGTTGGCGGGGTTAAAGAGGTTTTCGGGTGGACCTGGGATAGGAAATGGCTGAGGAAAAGCAGGCGGTGGCTGAGGGGGAACAATGCGCGCATTCAAGAGGGACGGCGCAATAGGTATGTTGTCAGGAGCTTTCAACCCATCCAACCCCAACCCAATGACCTCATCCATCATCTCCTCGTTGTGTGTCTGATCCACCTCGGCCTCTTCTCTAGTTGCCTCTGTCTCCGTGGCCTCAACGTTCGAGATGGGTGGATATGTGTTGACAAAGTCGCTGACATCTGGACGATTAGGTGTTTCCCAGTCGATTAGATGATGGGACGCCTGCAGTAAACCTTTGTTTGCTTCGTCTTTCAACCACATCTTACTAAACGCGCATATAGGGATCTTGATGATCAGCTCGGGTCCGCTGGATCGACGAAGGGCTGGAACTGTCCCTGGGCACTTGATCGCAAGTCGTGGCCGTGAACGGTTTGCCTGAGGTGCGCCGCACACATTCATGCCTGCCTTGGCTAGCATGCTCGCAAAGAGGACATTGACCTACATACCGTAAGTACATCTACCACCTTGCACTTAACAAAAGCTTACCCATACTGCCCGCGACTCCGGCTGACGTACACTGATGCGACGATCAGTTTGCTCATCGTCAGTCCCTTCATCCGATGCGTATTCACTGTGGAAAAGAAAGTCCCATGTCGTCTGACCGAGCGATTCAATTTCAGGTCTTAAACCCCCTCGGCTGGCGATCTTCTACTCCCACACCAGATTAGCGTGCGCCCCATAATAAAGTGAGCGCTTACCTCTGCCTTCCGTGTCCGGACTCGAGCTAACCTCCTCAGTTCTTCGACTTCTGCTGGAGTGTGTTTTAACTGCTTCCACTTCCTAGAGACCGTTCGAAACGGCCCATTCTTGATTCCATTGTAGAGAACATGCTCGGGGAGTTTTTGAACTTCAGCCGTAAGAGTTAGGTCGTTCGAAGGTATTGTAGACATTATTCGTTGGAATAGGAGTGGCCACCATGCAAGCTGATCTTTCATTGCCTTCTCCCAGTTTGGACGCGCAACGGTTGCACCATTTTGCATGCACTCTTTGGGGAAGTAATCTGGAGTTCCGTTGGGAGCAAGATAAGGTGGAGGAGCAGGATCCGAGCTCGTAATCCCTAGGAAACCATAGAATACCTCCAACAAGAAGGCCTACACCCAGATGAGCGCTTTATACACTTAAAGCAGTTTTACTCGTACTTACCTTGACAATATTCTCAATCTTCCACGGCTTCATATCTCCCTTAGGCTCCAAAACCGATGCACCTGTAAGAACGAGCTGGCCGGCATTCACATCCAAAGGTGTAGCGAAACCTCCAGATCCCAGGTTGGTGGGAGCAAAAGCGTCCCCTTGCAAAGGCGGGAAGGTCGCTGAAACAGGACTGTCATAGGCACTCGTTGGGGTAGCGGTGCGCGCTCGTTGGGCATGACTCGCCCCGACCATGCTGGTAAGCATGTCTTTCATTCCTCGTATTTCCAGTGTGATGCGGTCTTCCATACCCTGCAGACGACCATCAATCTGTTGTAGGTGCGTATCGTGTCCATCAGCTCGCTGGGTTAACCTCTCAAGACGCTTGTCGCGTGCGCTTCCCTCTGACTTCTCTTCTTCGAGTGACATGCTGATTCGATCGACCTCCCTCTCAGAGTTCATTCGCGACTGCCGGCTAGCTGTGTTGACGACGGGCTGGGTGACAATCTGCAGGCTGGGAAACGGCTTGACTGAGTTAGCAACTGGTGCACGCATGTTGGGAGCTTGCCCGGACGTCGAGATATTGGGGGAAACCATTACGGAAGGATCTGTAATTGTTGCAAAAAGGTAAGCTTCGATTAATCCCTCAAATCAACATTACTTACTGGGTAATTTTTCCTTTCCTTTGTAAGTACCAACGATTGCTGGCAGTGCTTCAAGGTCAGAATCGCTTTCTCCACTGCTCTTTGCATCGTTCCGATCATCATCGCTACCTTCTTCCTCATCGTATGTGCTCTCCAGAGCTAGAGTAGAAGGTGAGTACTTGTACCTTTGGACGATCAGACACCCCACTGACCTGGCTTGCTGCTTTTGCTGGGAGTTTTCGTGCTGAGTCCCTGCTTTGTAGACGGCATAGAAAACACAAAGCCATCCTGACGAGGTGTCTCGCGTGGCGTAGGAGGAACACCACTGGGAGCAGGAGCGCTAGTGCGAAGCTGCGTTGGCGCCGAAGTACCAACCACTGGGGTGAACGTTGAGCGAGCGGTAGGTTTTATCTTCTTTTGAAACGAGGCGAAATCTATCTCCCCTTCAGACCCCGAGTCAAGATTAACTTGAGGTGCCTTTCGCTTAGCTGAGGTTTTCTTCGCCATGAGAGAATGAGAGAGCGAGTGAAGTTGTAGAATTGGTGCAGTCAACCCTTTGCTCATATACTCGCACTGCTGAAACTTTTCTCTTCGCAGTGGTACATGCTGGCATACAGCGTTGCGTCCAAAGTGAGCTTGTTGCTTGCTCAACTCGGAATTACCACTAACTTAAGGCTTTGTACGATGCATACAGTCACGCACATTCAACTCAGCCCACCCTTCTGAACACGATGTTAGCCTCATCTAACCCCTGGTGACTTAACATGCGGCAAATTGTGAGTCGTGTTGACCTTTGATAACACCTATATGTGTCGCTGATATCCATATTTGCTCGGCGTGGACATGTGTAACAGTTGCGGCGATGTCGATTGACGCATGATGGACTTAGTGGATTTTTGATTGCTTATCTGTGGCAGTGCTTTGTACTGTAATCATGTATCTATAACCAACGGCAGCCTAATATGATTGATATGCCCATCAGCATGCCGAGCCAGCGTGATATGCCAATCCACATGCTGTTGAGATCTCATAGCAATATACAACGTGTTGCTTTGAGTGCCACAGTGAGTACCACGCTTGAGAACTCATGGCTTTTCCTTGGCATACCGTTGAGATGCCGCAGCAATATTCGGCACCGAAGTGCAGTGTGGATGATGATCAACGTACAATCGATAAACCCGTG
>MU132310.1:3860-80969 GCA_015039395.1 Ceratobasidium sp. AG-I | reverse complement strand
GGGGGGGGCAATGTCGTGACCCTTGTGGGCACGCCCCAGTTTTTCTGTATTTTCTACTATTTTTACCAACCTTGTACGATCACTTTCTATGTCACGTGACCTCGGCGCCTATAGCACTGCCGCCTCGGCACGTCCCATGGCTTACGCATCATTGCTGATCCTTCTCCAATATCTATGGACTCTTCTTTTCTTCCGTTGCTATGTGACTCACAGTTACGCTTGTTTGTACATACCTGTGCTTGAGAATGTATAAAAGAACAGGCTCAGTGTCTCTGGAAAGCCAGAACACTTTCGCCTTGTCGATTCCCCCAAAGAGTCACAAGTTAGCTGGCTTTATAGCGGCTGTAATCGTCCAAGAGTGCCTTGCCCTTGTTTGTAACCATCCATCCACACCTAGCGCTCACTCCCCACTTTGGGTTGTGACACTAGCTACAATAATGGATATTTTGCGCCCCAGCTGTATCTACACCAGGGAAAATCTATAGGACTTTCCGTTGATTGTGTGATGAGCTACGGGCAGATCTTGCCCCAAAATGCTGCAATACTTTTTGAAATTCAGACTGCAGTTGACAGAATTTTGTATTTCTGGTCGATTTCAACTGTTATCCAGCCGAATTGAGTTAAAAAAGGTAAGCGAAATATGTACAAGGGATTTGAAGAGTGCCCTGACAAAGTTTGATCACTAGTTATCAAGTTGAAAAATGCGCATACATGCACCCTTCCGAGGGTACAATTCCCCCCTCTTTAGGCCACCACTTGCAATTCAGCCAATATGAGACCCCCATAAGCGAGCTGGAATGCATCTGCAAATCCTATAAAGTACTCTCTATATGGTATATCTGCAATTCTCATAGTAAACTATGCCCCAAGTGAGATATGCAGCATACACCCCCTGTTTTGCGAATGCTATTGGGTGATACCCTACCGGGCAGACACACCCAATAGCTGGTACAAGCATACCTTGGATTTCAAAGGAACCTCATCTGAAATTTCAGATTTTGTCGTCGGACGTACAAGCTTCGAGCATTTGCTTGCTATTATAAACGACGATGTAACCACTTCAGCGAGTATTGACCTCATTAGGTGCATATATGCGCATTTCCTACATTTATTTCGTAACTGGACCATATTGTTTACTAACGTAACATACAACATCCTCAAGTAATATATCTGAATTTATGGCCTCAGGTTCAATGTGGTTATTCAGAGGCCTCTTTTATGGTACGAGCTGTTGGTTCCTATGTTTTTAGTCTAGATGTGGTTATATTGTGCGACTGTATGCTGTAATTACAAGCCTATATGCACAAATTACAGTATGTTTAAGTGATTTAAACAATTTATATAGCTCCTACTGTTGAGGATAAGGATTGAACAACCCACATATAGTCACGCATACGTGTCCTACTGACTCATGTACTCGTGTATCTTACTTTGTATAGTAGTGAATACGTGTGGAACACGTATTTACATTATCTTGTTACATGTATAAAAGGCTTCATGCCTTCACTGTCAATATACAATCTGCGATATCTGGGGTATTCGGAATGTGTTGTTTCTACACCTACTACCCAGGTTGCAGCTGGCTATAACTCAGGTTGCAACCTGGTTGCAGCAAATGTGGCAACCTCATGGCATTTGCTGAAAGGTTAGCGCTGGCGCCACAACCCAAAGTTACACAGGGTGCCCTTTGCATCAACCGGTTGTAACTTCGCTGGTGGGTTTTTCCAGTTACATCTTTCTCAACCGGTTGCAGCCGGCTGCAAGATATTTCTGCGCATTCCTGACGTTATCGCCGACAGTCAGGCTAATTGAAACGACCGACTCACGCATGCGTTTAATAGCTTGAGAGTCGGTAATGGGCAAGCTCTACAATCCTCCTACGGGAGTTGGTGGGCAACTTTGTGATATGCTTGCCATCATGGGGACGGTGGGGTGGCTGACGTGTCTACAAATGCGTTGCTTCCGGCATTCGGATTGGCTAACCCACAAACATGATCGCGGGGAGACTTCCTGTAGCTAAATCTCATGAGAGTATTCGTTCTAGTGGAGTATGGGCGGGCGTACTAACCTGGTTCAAATATTTGAGGGTACTATCTTGACAGCGGCAGCCACGCGGGTGCATTTGGATTTAGCTGGACAAATGGTAGAAACCCTCCCGCGGCCAATGACTAGCATAAGTTCTATCACCCTAGAGAAACCAGGTGCCATCAGCACCGAGAGCGGGAAAAAGGAGTCGTTGTTGGTGGCGGCCACGTAGAAACTGGTCGAAAGATTTATACTACAAGTAATATAAGATAAAATCACCGCCGACAAATCAGTTCGAGGCTCGTTGCTTTCAATATGTTACACCCTCAAACATCTCCACTTCCCCGCATTAAAATAATTCGAACACCATATTAAGATGACCGACTCGTCTTCTCGATTGAGATTCAAAGAAAACAGCAAGAAGAAGAGCCGTTTCTGGCAGGTGAGATATATTCATCAAGCCATCCTTCAATTGAGCGCAGAAAATACTTTGGTGAATCCGGATGTACTGGGTGCAAAAGCCAGTTGTTGTAGAGAACACTAGCCAATATAGGCCGACCCGGGTCGTGACACACGGACCACGATACGAACGCGCATGCCTGTTATCCTAGATTATTCCTGGCACGTTTACATATAGCACACATTCAGCCATTAGAGAGGTACCTACTCGTACGCCTGCTTCGTGCCTGGCTCAACCAGCAGTCAAGTCCGTTCAATATCGTTCTCCAGCACGGGTTATTTGGTTCCTATTTCTAACGTGACTAGCCCAGGCTGTGGTTTCTAATTTCTCAAGATGGCATGTGACGGGGGAACGAACGCATCACCTTGCTTCAAGGTCACTCACACCCCGAAACGGACACACAATTTCTTGGCGGGTCCAGCTCCTTAACCAAGGGTACAACCATACATTCCGCTTGTCAAGGTCCATGAGAGCACTACTCAACCCCGGGAAGGCCACGCGTCACTTAATGCAATACATCTACGCGACAGGGGGGATGAGGAAACCAAAATCAAAACAGGAATAGATGGAGGTACGAGGTAGAAGGAAGGTGGAAAGGTCGGAGACCGCCAGCTGGCGTTGTAACAGGGCAGGAGACGAAATACAGTCCACCGTATGGTTTTAAAAGTCCCTGTTACCTCTATCACAATACGGTCGTGGGTCTCATAACTGCACATCAACATTCTCATTACCAAATTACCCAATTGTGTGAAACATAGTGGGCATAACTATAAGCCAAAGGGACGAGAAAATTCCTACTGAAGTTAGTAATTTACATAACAGCCCTCAGGCGCTCATACTCCGGCGCAAGTGTGTCGGACAGGAGTACTGAAAGTAATTCAGTATTAATAATATCTATAAACGCCTCGAATCGTGTTCAAAGTTGTATGAGGGGATAAAATAGGCGTTTGTGAAGCAATTGCACCAACGACTAGTATCCCAATACCCACGAATGCTGCGCTCGCCGTCATGCACTGAAAGGGATAGCCCGTAAATGGAGTGTCTACTGTCAGCGGAATTCATTTTTAGCAATCGACTTGGTTGGGTTTGTTTTGCCGTTAGTAGGTATTGCGTATTGTTGTTCGAACAAAGCTGTCGGAATGATATTATCTGCTAAGTCGTTTAGTACAATCCTTCTGGGTGCAGCTGGGTAGCCATTGAAGTATCATCTTATGAAAGATCCACGTAGTTAAGTCGTCACAGCATCCATAATATACTTTGCTAATGATTCCGCAAGACTACGTGATACTCGCTGGCAATTTCAAGCTGGTCTTCATGTTGGTTCAAAATTAACACTAGCGAAGTCATCCAGCGCACGTAGGCGGTGCTTCTGTTCCGGCCCCACTAGAACGGTGTTAGCTATTGGTCAGATCAGTAAGCTTGATTCTGTTTGTTTGATAGAGTCTAACCAGCGCGTGCAAGTATGGTCGCTGTACTGCAGAATCAGTGTGTATTTTCCGACCGTGATTTAAGCTCGTGTATGCGCTGCACAATGTCGATACACCCGCATTTGATTGCCTCTGTGGTTGAATATACTCATCTAGTACGTTCTCTGAGCGCTGTATTAGCTGTGCACAAATAATATTGTCACACAATGAGATTGATGACGGGAATCCTACAACCCCTCTCACCAGGAGTGCTCATGTCTAGGCTAACACAAATAATTACCGGCCATTTTTGTCATGCTCACGGGAGCATAGTGCAAGTAGAAAGGACCTGAATCGCTCCCGGCGTAAGAAACACATCCCTATCATGAGTATGGCTGCCCTTATCTCAATGAAATCTCTACAAGTAAGCAAGGTGTCATGTCCTCGAAGAGGACGTTTGCTAGTTGTCGACGAGGGCATCAAAAAAGAGCCTGATTGATGCGGCCAATTGCTATTGCCAAAGTGGTCCTCCGCCCAAGCTAGACATGCCTCATGACTGAAAGCTCGATCTTAAACTTGCGTCTGAGGTGTCATTCCTCCATACTCAACGATCCTGCGTTCCCTATAAATTATGGACACTCGTTCAACTTGTAACCTGAGATCTCAATCGCCGATGTGAATTATATTCCACAGAGACCATAGTCTGTGAGAGGCTTATTGAGATAGACGTCAAGGACAGGAAGCGATAGTAGATAGGAAATGCATATTAAGGTAAAGATTTGAGCAGCGCTCCATGGTCAGCACACGTACTGTTGCCTTTCCCGAAATCAGTTGGCTAGACCCTAAACGACAACAGAATCCGCAAGTGCGCTGGAGAAGTCTACTGGGAAGTCCTCTAACAAATTGGCCTAGGCTCACCTTTGTTGAGAACACTCCGTCTATGCCCATCCTAGTCGAGGAAGCCGAGCCTTGAGAAGTGACCCTCGCAGCATACGTTACAGTCCCCCCCCCCCGGAGCTTCGAGCCGAGTTTCATAGTGAGCGGAAGCGCTAATTATGATTTTGTCGATTTTTGTAGGATACGATGCCATTCGTCCACCACCCCCGACTAGCAAGCGTCGGGTCTGCTTCCCATTCAAGGAGTCGTTCTTCCGGTAGAGCCGGCATATGCTGCAAGAATCAATAGAAGTAGCGGTGGAGTTGGTAAGTATTCTTAGAGCAGGGTATGAACGCGCGGAACCTAGCAGATTTGCAGAGCAGAAGATCTAAGACGGCAACAGCGATGGTCGTCGGATACTGAATGAATAAACCAGAACACCAAAAAGCAGAGCTCAAGTACGGACCAAGCAGCGCAGTCTAGTCGCGTACGAAGTAGCAAGTGTGGAGGCCTAGTCAAAGATGGTGTTGTATCGATGCTTAAGTTCGCGTTCCGAATGGTTTTGCGATAGGAGCAGGCGGCGGTTTCGAGAAGGTAGTGGGCCACGGAGGTAGGAACAAAGAAAGCCACTACGGCCTCGTCTGCAAATTTCTATCCTCTGTAGCATGGCATGCTAGTTTGCCCAGGCTAGTTCAGTCCAATCGACGGTCTATGGGTCTGAACATCGAGGTGACGGTGCAGTGAAGACGGGTCTTCGCGTTGTCTCATCAGATTAGCGAGCTGCCTCCCGTTGTCGATCAGGAGTCGGCGTACCTTGTTGCCTTTATTGTATGCGGTGGTCCTAAACTGGTATGTCCTACCACAGGCTGTGATTCGAGTTCTCACAACTATCAGGTTGTTGCGCGAATCAAATGTACAGATCACGCTCACGTGGTGACTCACATCTGACTCAGCAACCCCAATTTCGGCAGTTGATCAAATGATGGACTCCGAGCCACACAATCAGTAACAGAGCCCGCCTGATCCGATCAATCTCATTCGGGCCGAGGCGGAGCTTCAAGTGCACGCAGAGCTTTCTAAAAACGCGCGGAGTATAAATTTGCCATCGATTTTCCACTCGGTCACCTCATTTCGCTCGCTTTTTGCCTCGAGGTTGACGTGCGGCGGGGGTAAGCGCCCCTTCAGGCTTGCACAGTTCCTGTGCCTCTCCTTTCAACCACCACTACCCCTAGTCGAACCAGCATGTTGCCTAGCAGTAGAGGACGCCGCCGAGGTCAAAATATCGAAGATGACAGCGCTGTAGAGGCCACGTCGCCGAAGCCAGCTCGACAAGACACAACCCAGCCTGATCTAGAACAGGGGATTAATCAAGAGGATGCTAGCAACAATGACGAAGATGTGAGTTTATATTGCCTCACTCTACGCCTAGGTCAAGTGATGTGCACTAATGAATTTGTTTGGTAGGCATTTGAGCCTGCATCAGCCGGCGATCAGCCACATGAGTGGCCAGATCCATTCACCGTAGGACAGGGAAAGCCCGCTCAGTTTTGGTCTGTCTACGTCAGGGAGACGGATGCGTACGACAAGGGGCTGGCAGAAGGATGGAACAAGTTTAGTACCGAGTCTCGCTCTACCCCTGTCTCTTCACACTGACAATTCGTAATGTTGGTTTTCTAGCATGCTAGAAGTGATACTGAGTGAGTCGGACCCTTGTTAATCGGGACGCACCGTGCTAACGTCTTACACCTAGTTTTCGTACGTAGCACAGAGTATTACTATTATCATTTGCTAACCCATACTCTAGGCGGCGCTTTTCTCGGTAATTTCTACTGCGTGAGCCTTTTTCGTTTACCTTGTCTACCTCGCTAATGGAGATCGTTTAATCTGGTCTCAGGTTCGTGCTCGAGAGCTTAAAGGGCCTCAAGCCAGACCCAGCCGAGTCTGCCGCTGCTACTCTTCTCCTCATCTCTCAGACCCTGTTCTCCCTGTCCAACCAACAGAACCCTTCTCCAGTTGTCGCTACTCCTGAGTCCGTGCCTTTCGTCCCTTCCGGATCAGCAGTTGCAGTCAATGTGCTGTGGTTCACTTCGCTTATACTAAGTGTCTCTGTCATGCTGGTAGCCATGCTAGCGAAGGAGTGGTTGCACCTGTTCATTGTTGGTCGAACAGGGACGCCGTTGGAGCGAGCACGGGAGCGTCAGAAGCGGTTCGAAGGAATGAAAGCATGGAAGATGTCCGGAGTCATTACGGCCCTACCGGCGCTCATGCACCTGGCACTATGTGAGTCCTCTTTGGTCCCTTGTATCATTTTAACGAGCACTGATTGCGTATGATCGTATAGTTCTGTTCGCTGCAGGTCTCTGTGTGTATCTCTGGGACATCCATCAAGGCGTCGCTGTGCCAGTCGTGGTCGTGACATTGCTTATCGCATTAGTCTATGTTGCGGCGCTAGTTCTACCACTGATCTACGACTACTGTCCATACGCAACTGCATTGTCCAGGCTGATCAAGCCATACCCCGAGGCCTGGTCAAGGAAACGTGAAGCTCAGCGAGACCATGGCCTCTCCAGCAGCATGGTGTAGAAGGATCATGTAGATACTCGAATATTCTGGAACCTAATGGAATTCTGTAGAAGGTAATTGAGTCAAGCACATATGCACAGTATCTGCCCAGCAGTGTATGCATATATATGCGTAGGACTTGGTAGGATTGAAGGGTGCAAACAAGGAAGTATACGATCCCTTAGCTCCCTATTTTTCACTCTATTTTCTGTCTTTAGTCTCCCGTTAAATAACACAATAATTCTCTATTATTTCTATACAAATACGTATACTTCCTACAAATGGACACCTGTAGAAACAACACATTCCGAATACCCCAGATATCGCAGATTGTATATTAACAGTGAAGGCATGTAGCCTTTTATACATGTAACTAGATAATGTGAATACGTGTGGAACACGTATTCACTACTATACAAAGTAAGATACACGAGTACATAGAACATACTAGAGTAAGTAGGACACGTATGCGTGACTATATGCGGGTCGCTTCGAGCTTATCCTCAATAACACAACTACTAGCCATACTCTCGACTAGGCGATCTCGAACAGCGAGGTGCCGAAGTGTGCAAATCTTGCGCTTCTGGCTATCGCTGGGACCAGCTTCGACTTGCCTACCGAGGCGCTATGGGACTGTGATGCCTCTCGGCTATTTATGCGCGCCGGATGACTCGCCTCGGAGACCCAGCCGGCGTGACACTGTGGCAGCCGTACAGGCTTCTATCATATGAACCGACGGCCTTCGCTTCGATGCTAGCATGCGCGCAAGCGTTCAGCCTCATGGCAGTAACAATCCAGCTTTGCGCTCAGTGGGCTATAATTCTGAAAACAGTAGAAGAATGAGAGGCAGGGGACCGCCGACGAATGCATTTGGGAAAACCGGCTAGAGGTGGGACAGAAGGTGCGAATTACCAAGCTATAAGATCATCCATTTCGAGTGACTCGGCGGTACGCAGAGGAATGGTTGACGGTGATGGATTGAGTGCATTTATCGAGCGATGCAGACTTGACCCTAAGGTGGATGCGCCATGAACAGACCTCGTCAAGTGTGATATTTTCTCACTGGAACGACATATCAAGTTCTTGCGCGACGACTGGCGCCAACTCATGACTTCCTATTCCTAAGTTTCTGCGTGCATGAGGTTTGGTGCCCAGGTCGTTTTTAGCGTTCGGTCAGCTAGTTCCTGCAAGCCGAGAATCGATGGCTGGCATACATGCTTGCCTGTAACGTGTGTAATGTCGCATGGTTATTTCCTGTATGGTGGAGTGTCGTCTTGGCACTATGAAATCAAAGGTGTTCAGGGTCGAATCGAACACGGATTACGCAGGTCGCCCCGGATATCTGGCTAAACGTATTTGAGCTATGCCACACATAGGGCTCCCGCGGATTCGGTTTGCCAACCGCAACGGTCGGTTGGCGGTTCGGGTTTCGGATGCCGATAACCGAACCGTGCTTATGAAGCAACCGCCGGATTGTTCTTCGGTTATCGGGCACGTTCGGTTAGTGATTACTCAGCACATGTACAATAGCATATAAGTGGGCGCGAGCCGGGGACCTTGTGGCTCTACCTCTCGCTTAATCCCGGCTCATGCCTCAACGACAGCTTGAGTACTCTCCCGCTCATGACGAGCCCCAGGCGAAGCGTCGTCGTATTGACACCAATGAACTCGAGCTCGACCCAACTATCCAAGAGCCTATTATTGTTCCCCAGGGCATTGTAGATCCAAATCTTGCCCACCGGTGGAGGCTCGATGGGCGAGCCACTATAAAAAATGCAGCTGACACTCGCTATTTCTCAAAAAATAAATCACTTGTATACCATTTTCTTGATCTAAATAGTGTGATTGAAGATCAGCTCGGACAACTTGAGTCATGTACATTACAGTGTGGTATATGCGGGCGCGGGAAATGGCGATGGCTCAAGGGTGGCAGGTCAAAAGGATCGACGTCTAATATGACAGGACATATGAAGGACAAACACCCTATTGTATGGCGTGCAGCAGACCGATCTGATAAAGCTGCTTGGGGAATGCTGGATACAACTGAACCAAGTAGTTCCACAGCGCCACCATTAGAACCGGTACCTGTGAGTTAACTATGTTAAAAGGTTGAGAAGCTTATTAACTGGATTGATTCTTAGACATTTAATTTGGACGAATTCTACAAACGGCTCACACGATGGATTGTAACTAGCAACCAGCCTTTTGTAGAGGTCGAGAACGAGGAGTTTCGGGACATGATATCTTATCTGCGCCCCGCTCTCCAGGGTCATCTCCTTCGCTCCACAGCAATTAGGGATCGGCTTTTCATTCATGCTGGAGTACTATGGGAGCGCACAAAGCAATACCTTAGCAATTTATCGGGGCTAATGGCCATAGCATGTGATGCATGGACTTCTAGCAATCGAATTGCGTTCTCAGCTATTACAGGAAGTTGGATTAATGCAGATTGGAGACTCGAGGAAACATTGCTCGATTTTGTTGAGCTACAGGGGGCTCACGATGGCGAAAATATGGCAAACTCAGTAGCTAAAGCGATTACAGAGCTCGGAATTACAGACAAGATAGTGTCTCTGGTCAGCGACAATGCTAGCAACAATGGGACACTTGTACAGCATCTCTCCACTCGATTACAGCAATCCTCGCCCGAGTCTCGATGGGATGGCACCAAAGGGCATAGACGATGCCTTGCCCATATCATTCATTTAGCTGTCATGTCGCTCCTACGTGGTCTCCGTGCGGTTCCTGATTCTACAGACATCCGAGACTTTGACTTTAACGATTGCGAACTGGATGAAGACACAGCAGAAGCAATATTTGCGGATGTCGACACTGAATGCCTTGAAAAGGATGATGAAGACGAGATTGATCCCTTGGTCGACTTGAAATCAGGAATCAGCAAGGTATGTTGGCTTCTATGGTGCTCAGTCCGCATATACTAACCGTATGCTGGGTATTAGATTCGAAAAATCACTCGAATCGTTAGATCGTCACCTCAGCGCATGGAGCTGTTTAAGATCACAGCTGAGTGTATTGAAGACCGGAATGAGCAGCTAGCTAGGGGAGAAAACAGGGTGTACAATAGGAACAGAGTAAAAACGTTAATCCTTGATGTTGTTACTCGATGGAATTCAATGCTTTTTATGCTAGAGAGAGCTCTGGAGTTTAGAGAGGTATTATCTCCCGTTTTTTCCTGCATACACATGCTAATTCATTGTTTCAGGCTATCGATGCGCTAACTATGCACCCTAAAGTCAAAATATATCACCCATATTGCCTCTCCCAGGATGATTGGAGCGCTGTTTCATCCTTATGCACTTGGCTAAAGGTATGTCGAGATAACTGAAACAGAATGTACTTGGAATTAACTGGGGAATAATTCTAGTTTTTCAGAGAGGCGTCGCTTCGGATATCCGGGGAGAGATATCCCACTTTGAGCTTTTCCCTCCGCATATACTTCATCCTTATTGACTATTTGACAAAACTCAAGAAAGAGCCAGATGTCATCGGATCCTCTGCTGCCCTGAACGGCATTCACGCGTGCAGGACAAAGCTATTGGAGTATTTCGACAAATCCACCTATGATTCCGAGTATTACTACTTCGCTATGGGTAAGGATTCTCCTGATTGACAAGCTGTTTAAGATCTAACGTTGTATATCTACTTCTAGTACTCAATCCAAGGTACATAGACACCTTATTTACCTCAAAGGTTTCGATTATCAAAGAGCTGTTTTCGAAGAGTTGGACGTCCGATTGTGCCAATACACTGATTGAGACCTGCGAGGAATTCTACGACACTCATACGCAACAGACAACATCCAAACCACAGCCTTCCAAGGCTAAGACACCTAACCTGAGCGCTTTTGACCATGCATTTCAGGCATCCGTGCCACGTCAATCCTGAAAAGCTCTGGGATCGACCCGGTCCCTCCGCAGGGAGGTAAGCGACTATCTAAAGGAAGAGGTTATTGAGGATTCCGAGTCGCCGCTCACGTGGTGGCGCAACAATGCTCCTCGGTTCCCGAGACTTGCTGCCATGGCCCGCGATTTTTTGTGTATCCCTGGTATGTTTAAATTTCAGCATTGCTACATAGCTTTCTTATTATTAACACAAATCCATAGGCTCTTCTGTTGCTGTTGAGCGAGTGCTATCAACAGGGCGCGACACCATTTCGTTGCGGCGACCTTCGCTATCTGCTGACACCATTCGAGTTCTCATGAACTATCGTGCAGACATCATGCTCGAAAAGCAAGCACGGGATAGTTTAATTTAGTTTCGCATTTAAATGTAGATATTATGCCATAATGTTATTGTTCCTCAAATGGATGCTGTACTATCAAGCACGAAGCACATATACCATATTAAGAAAACCGCCGTTAACGGCGGATCGGCTCGAGTAGGTTCGGTTTATTACGTAATAACCGTCGGTTTTCTAGCCGAACCGACGCGAACCGAATCCGCAAGAGCCCTAGCCACACAAACAAAAATACAGCCCGCTTTCCTTGGTCAATCACATTCGAGTGAAATTCGAGTCCCGACCGCGCAACATAATCACATTCCACAGGGTCAGTAATATATTTTTGGTTTTCTTGTACTGTCTCCTCCTTTTTGTGTGGTGTCGCCGCACACGGCCCTGCCCAAACCCGATATTGATGATACTAGATTCGAGAAACATCTACAAGAGTGTAGAGCCTCTCATCCAATAAGAGCCGGCAAAAGCTGTATTCCGGTAACTTAGTGCTCCTTCATCAGATCATTATTCCCTACCATACCCAATCAATGCTCGCCGACCTTTGATTATCCCGCCCAAAACCTCTCACCATTCCTTAGGTTGCCGTCAATCTAGGCGAAATGTTTCGTGGGATTTAGAACTTAAGCTCACTAGCCTTGTGCATCATCTGACTCCGGGGGTTTTTTTTTCAGACCGGGCGTTCGCTGAAATTGTTCACGTCGTAAACGTTTGAGTAATGTATTATGCGTACTAATCACGCATGCAGGTGGGAAAGAATACGTGTCACGTCCGGTGTGGCATGACCTCGTCGACCTCGAAAGTTACTGGTCGGGTAAATTAATCATTAACATACTGTAGTAATATTTGGGGGGTGATGTTACACACCGAGTTTACAAAGTTCTAGGTTGATAATTGTGACTTACCCTAAATAACCCGCTACAATGAGACAGGCACAGCCACCCTGGTCAATCACATTCTTATTCAAGCAACCACCACGACCCAAACGACGGTTTGCCTTTCTTATATACATAGCACCTCTGCCTTCACAAGGCCATGTCGTCGCCTCCCCTAGATTCTTTACCCCATGGTGTTAACGAGAAAAATGTTGGAGTAACCATGCACCCGCCGGTTGGGGAAATCACTAATGAGGTTCATAACCGATTGAACTTAGAGGAGGTAAGTAGCGACGACAAAATTACAAGGCTACGTCCTTTGTCTCAATATCATCACGCAAATAATTTCTTCTCGCGAATCGATTTGGTAGAACCCTCGAACCGTACCGGCTGGGGCTGGGTCGGTAGAACCCCCTGACCCGCATGCCATGGGAAAGGCGAAGCTTGCAGAGTTTTGGCCAACCTACGTCAAAGAAGCAGATTTATACGACAAAGAGCTTTCGGATGGTTGGAACAAGTTGAGTATATCGCGTAGTTCGTTCATCGTATTCTGGTGCTCACAACTACTACTTCACTCAAGGATGCTAGATGTGATACTGAGTGAGTGCTCCTGTTGAATTTGAGTGGAATAAATTAATGACCTTACTCGAAGTTTTCGTGAGATTGTTTCATTCGAAGAGCATGCTTGATACTAAGGATACCTCTAGGCTGCTCTGTTCTCTGCAATTTCCACTGCGTTCGGCTCATCCATTTCATCATATTTCGGGTGTAATAGCTAATTCATCTTGATTTTAGATTTGTGCTCGAAAGTTCCAAGGATCTCAAACCAGACTCTTCTGAATCAGCAGCCGCCACTCTCCTGATTATTTCTCAGACACTCCTCGCTATGTCGAATCAGTCCTCCGCATCTTCTATTGCCACGCCAACGGAACCTCCAACCTTTAAACCGACAGCTTCAGCCGTTGTGGTCAACTTGCTTTGGTTTGCTTCTCTGATTCTCAGCGTCTTGGTCACGCTCGTAGCCATGTTAGCCAAGGAGTGGTCACACGTTTATATGATCGGTCGATATGGAGTTGCCCAAGAACAAGCACTCAGGCGTCAGAAGCGCTTCGATGCGATGGAAGCATGGAAAATGCCTGGTGTGATCACGGCCTTACCGACGCTCATGCACCTTGCGCTTTGTGAGTTTTGTAAACCGACGAGTGGGTCTTTACTGACTCCAGTCATGCGCTAGTTCTGTTTGCCGCAGGACTATGCATCTATTTGTGGAATATTCATATCGGCGTTGCTGTGCCAGTGGTTCTCCTCACCTTAGCCACGGTGCTACTATACCTTGCTTCACTGATGCTGCCTCTGATCTACGACTTTTGCCCCTACGCGACTGCGCTGTCAAAGCTTATTAAGCCGTATCTTAGCAAGTGGTTCAAGTGGCGGAAGGAACAGGGCGATGCGAAAGGTTCGGATGGCAGTGTACCGATGGATGAAAACACTAGCCGAACCCTTGCCTGGCTGATATCAAACAGCGAAATTCCAGCGTCTGTGGATATTTGTCTCCAAGCCATTGCGGGTACCAGCTACAATCTACCCAATGCGGTTTTGCATGAATCCAACGCCCCTCGGTCTATTTATCGGCGTTTGAGAGCCTGCTTGGGACTCTCGTTCTACGGTCGTAAGATCACAGCAGCAGATATCAGTGGAATTGAAGAGTCAGACCCGCCCGGGTTTGCCTCGGTTCTGGTTTATACGCAAGCATTGATCCTCATTCATCCGTATCACCAAGAGAATGCCGAGTTATACACTAATGGCGACAAATCCGACTACGATTACTTATTGTCGCAACTGGGTGACCTACATGATTGGTACGCTGCCGTGCTATTACAGAATGGTGGGCTGAACTTAATGTATCTTTCAACTGCTTCTACCTAGCTTATGTGTTCACAAATCACTACCTATCGCTGCTATTGGATATGCTGTTGGTGCTCTAGCCAATGAGCGGACTTACTCAAGACCTAGCCGCCTTCTGGATTTGTCCCAACATATTGTCCATATTTCAGAGCAGCAAGGCTCTTTTCCCACGGATCGTCATCTTTCCAACCTTCGATGCGCATTGCACTGTGAAGGCGCTCGATGGTACCCCTGGGCTGATCTTATTGCTCAAATGCCACAAATACTTAGGAACATGCTCGACATAACTAACTCTGTACACCAAGCAGGTTTAGCTCCCGAGGTTTCAAGGGAACTTTTGATAGTAGCGCTAGCCTTGAACCGAGACGCTGCTACTACACTGGGGGGTGTGGCTACCCGTTTCTTTCGCTCTACCGCTCCAGCTCAACACGTACTCCTATATAAGCCAACAAACTTGCTTTTATCGTTGGCAATAACTGGGATCTTGGGCGCTTTTGAACTGCATCGCCTGTTTGATGACACACAGACGTCCAAGTTAGATTTACTCTTTACACTACTATTGGCGCAGCCAGATTTTATACGATCCACCGAACAGCCCCTTTCGAGCGAAGACCCTGGTGTCACTATTGGCAGGTGTATCACCGAAACAGCATTCGCTTGCCACCAACAGGTGGCCCAGCGTGAGATCAACCTTTCCGACGTGGAAAAGATTGTTTGCCATGGACTAGGAGGCACAGCTGAACCTTGGCTCATCCTGATCGTGACCACTGTGCTTGAGCAATCGGACTCCGACAACCTACGGCATGCTTGTGTATCATTCATTGCACAGAACGAGCCAAAATCAATTGGCTTAGGGCTTGATTTGTTATTCACTGCGGTCTACGAGGCTGTCCGACTGGAGATACCTGGCAGAACAGATATCCAGCTTCATGTCTATGCTAGAGATGTTCTCCGCCTTACTCAACACTTCGACACCATTTCCCCGGCTGACAGGCGAGACGCCCAGCAGACGGTACAGACGCTGCTGCGACGATTAATCCAGGACGATTTGTTCGCTTCTTTGCTCATCCGTGTGTTCCGTGCCTCGTCGGAAGGTCCTTCGTTTCATGCATCGTCGGAGGGCTCTTCTCATGCACCATCGGAAAGTCCTTTGAACAGTTGGCGAGGCAGACAAGTTGGGTGCACAATGCAGTTCTGGGGAGAACATATTGTACAATTTGGTCGCGTGATTCTGAATGGGAACGGAAAAGAGAGAGGCGATGTAGCCGAAAAGATGCGAGCATTCTTCGAGACCGAGCAGAAATTGACAGATGTTCGTGAAGTAGTTACCGAGGGTGTTAAGGACCTTAAGGCTCTGCTTTGGCATGAGATCAGTAAGCATTACTTAACACACCAGCTATGGTCAATACTTAACTTTTGATTTGGCTTAGATCGGACCGATGACCCTACGACCACACCGACTGGTCGCATGAACTGGTGGACGCGCGTCTTCTTGCGGACAAGGTCAACGGAAGAAAATGCAGGGCAGGCTCTAGTAGAATCTGTCTGAGCTTTGGGCTTATATACCAACAATAAGAATGACAACGAAATATCTTGAAAAAGGTTATCCTGCTCTTAGCCTCCAATGGTCTGATGTTGTGAACAAATACGTGTCTCTGATATGTGCACAGTTTGGGCATTTATATATATATGGAAGTTTACCATAACATACAGGCTGTATCTCCATTCCTATGAGTTTAAGGTCGGTTCGCGACTTTGAGTCGACAACAAGTTTGAATTGAGTATGCTAGCCTCAGCGGCAGAACTGGTTTTTGCCTCGCATTTAGCGCAAAACAGTACTTTACGCGGCGGAAAACACGATGTTAAGCTGGGGGAGATCCTTCTTAAACCTTCGAATATTGGTAACATATCTGTACCAAAATATGTGCGTTGCTTTATAGATCCCGAACATGTAGTTCTTTATTCAGTTCCATTAGATTATACGGTGCTACAGCGCGCTTTGTTCTCTGATCTGCTTTCCGTCACCTGAAGCCATCAAAAACCCTCACCGGCAAGAGGTTTTGCAAACCGCAGCAAGCGCCTGCCTAATTCGTGGTCTAAAACATGGTTTCACCACCACCCACATAATGCATAACAAATATTGTGTGCAGCGACGACAGTCTTAGACGTAGAGAGTCCGCATGAATGACATGCTGTGGCGTATTGTCAGTTGGCACCAACCTCGAATTCATTCATACGAGTGATTTCGTAGCGCATACACTCACATATATCATCAGAACTCTGAAAGCCGCGATTATCATTGTGGTAGGTGTGTCGCACAGCTCAAGTTACAGATTTCCTGCTCCAAAATTTGAGCATAGTAAGGGCTTTGTTCGCCTTAGCACCCGAGCCTCTCCAGAAATTACGCCACCGCTCGAGCTGGTATGATGAGTGTTGAAATTACTCACATGACCTACTATTTTTATTTTTTATTTTTTGAGTTGAATTCATAAAGCGCTACACGAAAACAGGGCCCGAACCGCGCTATGGAGAGAACATTCGACAGAGAGAAAATAGGCCGTGAGAGACAGAGGAGCGGTGGGGGAGAGGGCAGACGGCAAGCAGAAGGGGGACATCAGGAGACGTCAATAGACAGAGAGAGAAGCGAGAAACCGAGAAGAGAGAAAAAAAGAGAAAACCAGTAGACCGAGTTTGTTGACGGTGGTCAGCCATTGTCCCGGTCCCGCCAAGCCGCGACGCAGCGGGACATGTCAAACAAACAGGTTTACACACGTCTAGACGCCGAGCGCTTTTACGTCAGCGACGTTAAGGTCGTATTACTACAGTATTCGCCAAAGAATGCATGGCCCATTATAACCTGAATGAGGCGCGAGTGGACTGCTCGCGAGCCCAAGTAGGATTTGTGGAATTGGTTGAGACGTAAGGCTGGTGGGGAAGCTAAATGCGATTGGACGTGGTGCGAGTGGGGTCTGAAGCCCAGTGTTTCCGCCATTCCGAGCGTTTTGGCCCATGTGATTGAATGGTTGAAGACAGGTGTGGGGCGCACTTGCCCCCCCTTTTCGGCGGTCTTGTCAGCCCTCTCATTTCCATCGATGCCAGAGTGGCCTGGGACCCAGTGGAGTTCGATCGTGACGTTTGGGTAGGTTGTGAGGATAGAATCGATGGCGCTCCTAAAGATGATTGAGGCGTATTGGGCTGGGTGTGGTTTAAGACTCGTGATCTCCTGGATTGCGGCGCGGTTGTCTGCACAAAATAGGACGCGTGAAGGTGCGATTTGGGGGAAACGGGAGGACACTGCTTTGGCTGCCAATGCAAGACCCAGCATTTCTGCATCGTAGACCTCCGCCCTAGGACCCATTCCAAATGGTCGACGTACCAGCTCCTTTCCCAGCCGATCGACTACAAATCCTGCCCCAACTCTGCGACATCCCCGGACAATGCGCCTAGACCCGTCAGTAAAGTACACATAAGAACCGTCGTGAGCGGCAGCTCCGATCCGGTTGCATGCTTGTTTGACATAAGCCTTACGCTCATCCGAGGTTGCCGTGCGAGAGGGGGCGTTAATGGAGATGCGGTCTCCCCAGGGATGTGGGTGATCCCATGGGGGACACATGACCTACTATGATGGTACCCAATTCATAGGACTGATGTTTACGCTGGTTTTTGACACTATTTTCCATTTTATCAGGTTTGGTGTGGACTGTGCACTTCCGTGGTGAAATACAGCCTCTTGGTTGTGGGGGCTGTGTATTGTGATAATTTATCCGTTGCTAGGTGTGCCTGGACTTGTCAAATTGAATACCAGGCAGTACAAAGTGCTCCGCCGCTTTTGCGCTGCTCTTCGTTCTTCCTCTCCTCACATCCACCCGTGTCTGGTGGTTTTAGATTATCCAAAGCATCTGCTGCTAGATATCTACACCGCAAACGCTAGCATAGATATACCTATGGCCACGCCCTCCCAAGACGATGAAAATCACAGCCAAAATTCCCGGAAACTGCCCCAGATGGAGATACACGATGAAAATAGAGAAGTGACGGATTTTTATATTTTTCCTCTGTTGGCCTAGAAAATTTTGCTCATGAGAAGCCCTTCAGGTATGCCGAACCGATTCGGTGGACGTCAATACGAGAGAGCCACCAGATCCATATGCTATTGGTGAAGCCAAGCTTGCAGAGTTCTGGCCAGCGTATGTTAAGGAAGCAGACACATACGACAGGGAGCTGTTCGAAGGATGGAACAAGTTGCGTATCACTTTCACATTGATGGCTATATATGTTCTGACAACCCATAATGTGTTGTAGAATGCTGGATGTTATATTGGGTGAGCTTTATTTTCAATTTTTGAGCCAAAGCAAATTGACATTTTATACGTAGTTTTTGTATGTTAGTTTGATCAGCTCGAGTAGTTATTGCCCCTAACATAATTCATAGGCTGCCTTATTCTCAGCGATTTCTACCGCGTTTGTGTCCTTCATCTACTGGCTATATTGTCTACTGAGCAGCTTACCCATTTCAGATTTGTGCTTGAAAGTTCGAAGGATCTCAAGCCTGATCCAGCCGAATCTGCGGCGGCTACCCTTTTGATTATGTCACAAACGCTACTTGCCATCTCGAACCAATCCATACAAGCTCCGACGATCACGGTATCAGATACCTCAACATTCATAGCTCCTAAGTCGGCCGTTGTAGTCAACATCCTTTGGTTCATGTCTCTCATACTTAGCATCTCTGTTACGCTCGTCGCAATGTTGGCAAAAGAGTGGTCGCATCTATTCATGGCGGGTCGAACAGGCCTACCCCAAGAACAAGCGCGGAGGCGGCAAAATCGCTTCGACGCAATGAACGACTGGAAAATGGCAGGAGTGATTACGGCTTTACCAACACTGATGCATCTCGCCCTTTGTGAGTTTTTTCTACCAATTCACATATTTTTACAAGCGCTGATTGGGTGAACTAGTTCTGTTCGCTGCGGGATTATCTATCTATCTATGGAGGATCCACACCTCCGTCGCCGCGCCGGTCCTGTTTCTCACGTCTACAACTGCTTTTCTCTACGTTGTTGCGTTGGTTCTCCCGTTGATATACGACAACTGTCCTTATGCGACTACGCTTTCTGGACTACTTGGGTCATCTTTGAACGGGTGGTTTAAAAACTCCAAGGGACGTGGTCACATTCGTGCCCCAAAGGACGAGGTGCCGATGGACATAACCACTAGTCGAGCCTTAGCCTGGTTGATATCAAACAGCGAGATCCCAGCGACTGTAGATCTTGCACTCCAAGCCATTGCCGGAACTAGCTACGCTCTGCCTGACGTCGCTTTGCATGATTGTGGTGCCTCCTGGTCCATATTTCAGCGCTTACTCGACTGCTTTGGCACTCTCCCTAAATGGTACCACATCACCACAGAAGATGTGGCCAGACTCGAAGCATTAGGATCGCCTCGGTTTTCTTTAGCCGTGGTCTACGTACAAGCGTTGAACACTATGTCTTTATACCGCGAAAATGGTTGCACGTCACACCCAATTTCAGGAGATTCTAGGAGAAACCTCGATAGATTATTGTATGATCTTCGTGATGTGTGCAAGAGGTCTGTCTCTTCATGTGGTTTAAGTTAAGAAACAACTGACACATTGCTCGTTCTTATTCAGCTTGCGCGCCCACAAATCATTACACATCTCGGCGGTTGGTTACACCGGCTGTGCCATCGCGAATCAGTACAAAAGTAGCACTACCTTTGACGGACGTAACACGGTCTTGGATATCTCAGAACACATCCTTGTGGTCCTGAAACAGCAAACTATCCTCCCCGCAAACCCTTGTCTCTCCGGTTTGCTTCATGCATTATGCTCTGAAACCATCCGCTGGGTTCCTTCCTCACCTCAAATAGCCAACCAACATTCTCAGTTACTGAGAAACATGCTTCAAATGATCCGTCTCATACCCGAAACACAAATAGAATCCCTCGCGGTACCCAGAGCATTGTGTATGGTTGCGCTAGCCACCAACCGGCGTGCCACTAATCCACTTGGTTGCACCGCGAGGCATTTCTTCTCCAGCAATCGGTCAACTCAAAACACAATTTTGTCTAAACTACATCGCTCGTTTCTAGTATTGGGGCTGGCTGGAATATTACGTGCTCTGGATTGGGAGGGTGTGCTCACAGAAACTCAAGCGTCTGAGCTGGACCCCATTTGCGAACTGCTATATTCATCAATCCAGGATCTGAAGCCCTCGGATCAGCTTCCCCTTGACGCACGCAACACCATGAGTATCAGAAGATGCGTGACCGAAACAGCATTTGACTATCATCGCCATTTGGCCGAGCGTGGTGTGAATATACCCGCAATAGACCGACTCCTTGACCAGGAGCTGCAATGCGCACGTGAGCCCTGGTTAATCTCAATTGCAACCTCACTGCTCGAACAACGGACTAGCGACCGCCTACAACACGCCTGCATACACTTTGTTGCACGAAGTGACCCATACACTGCTGGTATTGGGCTCGCGGCACTTTCTAGTGCAGTATATGCGGCAGTCCAGCTTGGAATACCTAGTAACACAAACCAGGAGATGTATTTCTCTTCGGTAGATCTCCTTAGTCTCACTCGACACTTTGACTACATATTTTCGGGAAATGAGCAAGCCGCTCGACGCACTATAACGGCGCTATTGTTACAAATGCTACAAGACAATCTCTTAGGCTCATTGCTTGTTTGCATGTCTCGCGCATCATCGGAAGGTTCTTCAAAGATTTGGAGAGGAATGAAGATAGGATATGTTGTGGAATTCTGGGGAGAACATATCATACGGCTAGGCGGAACGATATTCCACGAGAGCGAGGATCAGCAGATCGTTGAGCAGCTTCGAAATTCATTCACCGATAGAGAAGAGGTCGAATTTATTGCTGAAGGGGTTCACAACAATGTGAGGAACCTTCAGCGTCTGCTTTGGCATGAGATCAGTAAGTGGTTACGATCTATTGATTGCTGTCGGTGAAAGCTAACCATCAACTATGCTTAGTTCAGTCTAGGTACAATAACACACCATGCGGCCGTACACACTTGCAGACGAATCGGTTCCCTTCGAATCAGCAAAAAGAGCCTCTGACTGCTGGCGTTCGGATAGAATTGGTCTAAGCTGTAGTTGTAGCCTGTTCTTGGGACGAATATGTGATTCCATAAGCCAGAACTGGCAAATCTGAGCCAACGGGATCTATGTATGCGCGATTTCGATGGCTGCCTGGGCTGTGTGTTTTCGACACAGTACTTTATTCAGCTAACATGATGGTAAAAGGTTATCATACCCAATCATACAACAATTGATACTTCGAGGGTGCTAAGTAGTTTAGGAGCTTTCTCTAACGAGTTAAAGTCCAAGATAGGCTGGGATCCAACTGGATTGAGTTAGTCGAGTCTCACAGAGATAGGCGCCGAGCTCGGGTGATCTCAAATCCGGCTAGCTCAGATCCTTGGAGGCTGTTCACTCAGTCAAAGTTCTATATATACTCACGAGCGAATACATAACCCGAGCTTCCAATGACTGAGACCGATACCTCTCCCCCCTTAAGAATCATGTCGTCGATCGACCCTTCTGCGTTGTCCAAGCTTCGCACCGCTCTCTCGCCCTCGGCAACTGTGCACCTACCAGGAGACCCAGAATATTCTATCAAACGATGGGCTGGGAACGCTGAGAAGCCTGCAGCTATCGTTGTTTCCCCTGCGACCCCCGAGGATGTTGTTCAGATTCTTTCTTTCGTTCAAGGGATATCGCCCTACGAATCTCAGCAAAGGCTCGATTTCGCTGTCAAGGTTTGTAAATACCTCGACATGTAGATTGATTTAACGACATGAGTAGGGCGGAGGGCACAGCCCATCAGGGGCCTCTAGCTCCGATGGCGGTTTAGTCATTGATCTCGCTCCGAAGATGCATAACGTTCGCGTTGACCCAACCGCGAAAGTTGCGTATGTTGGTGGAGGGTGTCTCTGGGTCCATGTAGACGAGGCCACGACGAAATATGGTTAGTATTCCCTGAATAGAACTTTATGCCATAATATTGACATAACCGCTTGATGAAGGCCTTGCTACTGTAGCTGGAGTTGTTAGTCATACAGGTGTTGGTAAGTTGACTATGTTATGACAGATGATTCAAAATCACTGATGCAAACAATTATAGGCGGGTAAGTTCTTTGAATTCCAGTATGCGCACATCCCCCTAATTATTGATCTCCTAGACTCACACTTGGTGGAGGCTTTGGGTGGCTTTGCGGACAACATGGACTGGCAATCGATAACCTGCTTGGTGCAACAGTAGTCACCGCCTCTGGAGAAATCTTAACAGCATCTGAGTCCCAAAATTCGGACTTATTCTGGGCTTTACGAGGAGGGGGAGGAAACTTCGGAGTTGTAACCGAGTTTATCTTTCGATTGCATGAACAACGACCAGATTTATATAAATTTAGTGAGTGTGTTCTTGAACCAAACGTACTCAGGACTAAGCCTGGACTGCAGTTTTGAGATTCCCGCCCGCTATGATAGATCGCGTTATACCTGAGCTAAATTTGTGGCTTGCTCAAAGGACTGCGCAAGAATCTGGGGCATTCATATTCGCTGTTGGTCCGAACGGGCAGGTGCGTCTATTGCCTTATGGGCGTTCCGTGAACATATGATTAACTAACACACTTTCAGCCTTCGTTCATACTCGAATTGATATATAACGGCGATTCGGCTGAAGGAGCTGAGAAGTTCAAACGTTTTGTGGACTTGGGTCCTATCGTTCACATTTCTGAAACAATCCGTGCGTTTTTCTTTTACCTAAGAAGTCTGCTATCCTCAACCGCTTTCTTAGCCTATATTGGGCTGAACAAACTACTGGTAAGTAACGTTATTTTCTGAGTTATAAAGGTTGTTATGAACGGCATGGATCCACAGGATGCGGGTTTGACGCACGGTGATAGTCGCCACTTCCGAGGGAACTTCGTCCCTGCTACCAGTGCAGGCTTCCCAGTCGAGCTTGTGAAGAATGTATACGAGGCGTGGGAAATGTTTGTAACGGGAACCCCACAGGCAAAAGGCTCGCAAGTTGTTTGGGAGCTGCATAGTCCTGAGCAATGGAGCAAGGTCCCGAGCGATGCCACAGCGTACGTGCATCGAAATCCGGTATGAAAGTGCCCCAAACCTGTTTGAATTTGTACTGAGAAACCTATTTCACAGTCCTACAATACTTTGTTCATGATACGATGGACTGACCCAGCCTTCACAGAGCAAGCGCCGAAGGCAGCTCGTGACCTCGATAATATTTTTACACAGACGCGTGCGGAATTATTCGAGCCTAAATTAGTTGGACAGGGAGGGTATACGAACTACCTGGACGAGGAGAGTCGTGCGAGTAGCAAGGAAGTCTCGAATCGGCGATTCGGAACAAACTTCCCTCGGTTGGTTGAGGTGAAGAAAAAATACGACTCGCTGAATATGTTTGGCAAGGTGAGTGTTTGCTTTTTGGTATGCTGAGATGATGATACAAATGTTCATTGTTTTTGCAGTGGTTCCCCATCGCAACGAGTTGAGGAGCATTGTGAAATATAGGCTTGACTTTTTAACCAAACTTGTTCGGAGAATTTGTGGATGTATGCAATGAAACACACAGAATGCTCTGAATCGTGAGTATAGGTACAAATTCTAAAGCTGAGGCTGCTTCAATCAGGATCTTAGGTGAGCTAACATGCAAAAATCCTCGCATGCACATTGGTAAGGCAGCGTTAAATTTGTGATACTGGACAGGAAGTTATTGAGACCAGTGAGAATGATAGCATACAGTACCAGTGTGGGAATCAGGTTACTCTTCTTCACGTGGGAGAAGCCTGGACCTTTTGATGTACAACGTTCCTACCATCATTACCTCAGTACAGTACTTATGACTCGAGACAGGCCGAGGCGCTCATGAGATAATAGAAACACCATGACGCGTTCGGCAACTGCGGTGAGGGTGCGACCCAAAATTTGAAGGAGTGATAACGGCCAGTGTATGCGCTTTCGTGGCGAATCTCGATGGCGGTTGGATGGTTGTGACTCGTTGCTGCGTTGGGATTACAACGTAAATTGCTTCCGGACATGCGGCCGGAGTGAGGCTGGGGCCACGTCGCTCAGCGCTTGGGGCTACGAGGAAGCGCATTGGCTAATGGGGTGGCTAAAAATCCCGATATCATATGGTGTAAGAACGACATATGAGCGGCCAGATAGCAATTACAGAAATAGTCAGTGTGGGCGCCCAGGTCCGTTTGTAGTGTTGAAAAGCGGCAGGCGTGAAGTGTGAGGGCTGGATATGTACGGGATTCCGAGTCAAACTCCAACAACAGGCAGAATGGTCCACGCAGCCGCAGCCCTTTGATTGGGCGTCTCCAGGTTCGGTCGCCGCCAGAGTGTGCACGGAAGAGGTGTGCCGAGACTCGGGTGGCCAATCCACGTGACCGGAAGCATAACCGGGAGTGTCCTGAGACCCTGATAGCCAGCCTTGTAAGTTGGACGACGACGAGGACCTGTTGGGCAGCGTCGAAGACCATCTTTACGTCGACGAACTCTAGTCGGCCAGCGCCGAGTTATCTGCGCATCTGCTTGTATTCTGTGTGAGGCCTTTACTGGTCTGTTCGCCACCCTCGCTTTTCCGAGCCTCGTCGCTGCTGATTTGGGCGTCGTTGTCGCGGTCTTGTCGAATCCCGGATCCGTGCTTGTTCTACGTCACTCTTTCCTCCTTCACGACTCTGTCTACGACCTCCTGCTTATCCGCCTATCCGATCCATCTATCGCCTCACGCCCCCTGCCCGAAGACTCATTGCACGTCGAGTCTTCGCGCGCCGCTGCCCTCCCCACATCGCATGCCCGCAGTTGCTTCGTATGCCCCTCGGGGCCAAGCTACCCGTACCTCGAGTGAGTATTTTCCGCCAACTTTTCCATAAATTTAATTTTTGCACTTCTTTTCACGAGTTGATCAATTTTTCTTACTGATCGCTTATCTTCATCTGCAGGCAACCAGGCTCGCCAGCGCCCCCAGCGCGTTCAGTTGTTCCGCAACGACAACTGGCCTCCGTGCCCCCCTGCGCTTGATCTTCCCGCTCCGTCTTTCTTGACGCCGCAGAGCCCGGATTCGGACACGTTGCTCCGTGCGCTGCCCACGCCTTCTTTTGTCACGGCCGCCGACCTCGAGGGGCACAACAGCCACATGCACCACGAGATCCACGACGAGCACACGCTTGCTGCGATGGAGGTCGAAGACATGGTGGCCAAGACCGCGCCCCCGCCTGTCCCCACCAAGGCCGTCATCGCCGCTAGCGCCGTCCCGCTTGCCGACTGGTTTGCCGATGTTGTCTGGGCCCTCTACCTTGGCCCGACTCACTCTGCCGGCACTGGTCCTGGCAACTTGGGCCTCGCAGGCGCGGACAAGGCTCCTCAAGCCCTTGCTGCCTTTGTCCATGCTGTCTTGTCTCAGACTCTCGCGAGCCCCCAGTGCGCCGCCCTCGGACTTCATTACCTTGTCCGTCTTCCTGTGCGTTTGAGCTCTACCAGCAGCGTGCGCATGGGCAGTTCGTTGTGGAACGTTGGGGTCGATGGAGAGGGACACACTTCCTACGCTAGTGTTGCGGATCGCGAGCGCGCTGCGCGTGCGGGCTTCGTTGCAGAGCTGTATGGTCCTGGTGTGGGACCTGGAGGAGAGGACGTGCCATATCGGCTTGCGGCGCTGGCGCTCATGCTGGGAAACAAGTGGCTCGATGATCATACTTTTACGAACAAGACTTGGTGCGTTGTCCTTTCCCCCGCTGCTGAACCCATGGCTGACTATTTCTTCCATTTTCTTTTGAAACTCACTTTCAATTCAAATGATTTTTTTCATGCCACGTCATTTCAATGTCATGGCTCCACAATTACTGGGGATTATCAACGGCTCTGAACTGGTTATTCCCACTTGCGCTTGTGTCCACTCGCACGATAACCTTCCATGATCCGTCGGCTCATTGGTCACGCCTCCTTGCCTCGACCACGCTGCCGTCGCCTGTCGATTTCCACTTGTTCGCCGATATGGCTTTTCCTCACTTGTTAATTCGCGCCCTTCGCCTTGCCATTTTTGTCGATTGGCCGTCCGCCTACAATCATTGCACCGACCTTTTCTCTTTGATCTGCTCTTCGTTTGGTCCATCCACAGGCACGAAGTTACCCATCTCCCCCTTGCGAGCCTGACTGCGCTCGAACAACGTGCGCTTGAGTGTTTCAACTACACGCTCGGCGTCACCACACCCGACTGGCGTGCCTGGCTTGGCGTGTTGAAGGAGGGTGCCGTCCTTGCCGCTGGTGTCAATACCGGAGTTGTCGGGGCTGATGGTGTCGTTGCCGGAGTTGGCGGGCTGGTTATCGAATCGATGGAGCGTCTGGAGCGGGAGTTGGATGTGCTCACTTGCGGCGTGGGAGCTGGAATCGTCGATGTCTTTGCAGTGGCAGGGAGCAAGGGCGTGATCGGAGATCGTCGGGCCCCCGCCAATGCTGCCTCGTCTCAGGCCCAGTCCTCCGTCTCGGCCGGTCAATCCTATAACCCTCATACCTACGCGACCCCCTCTGCGACGGAGATGGATCTAGATGAGCTCGAGATGGAACAAGTTGAGATTGATATCGATCTGGATGATGGTGGGCCGGTGCCGGAGGAACTGAGGCGCCCTGTCAAGGTTCGGTTGGGTGCTGGAGGGCGGGCTGTTGCAGTGGAAGACCGGGGTGCTGTGGGTGATGTGCAGGGTGCTGTGGGAGTGAAGGGCGTGAAGGATGCAGGGAAGGGGTTCGTGGGAGAGGGGCGAGGTGCTGTGGGGGAAGGACGTGCTCGCCCAAAGGAGGAGCGTGTGGACGAGTGGGAGCGTGCGACGCGGGCTGTGAAGAGCGGTGGTGACAAGTTTGCTTTGGCGCGGGAGCATTGGCTGATGGGGCTTGTGGAGGACGAATACGAGTCTTGGGCGCGAGAGGGCCGCGACTATGGCCGCGACTGGCTTATGAACGACAACGCTGCCAATCCATGGGCTCGCGAGGATCCAAGGGCCTACGACGACGGGCGCGATTACTGGCTCCCTAGCGCCGCCGAATGGGACCGTGCGCGTGATCCACCTGTCGAGCGTTCTATGGCCCGAAGCGAGTACGAGGCAGTCCAGCGTCCAGCAGTCGGAGGGAAGAAGGAACTATTTGCGGGAGGCGGGAAGCTGCTTGGTGGCGACAAGGCGAAGGGCAAGAAGGAAATGTTTGCTGTGGGAAATGAGCACCGTGCTGGCCTCAAAACTGGAAACGTTCCTCGCGTGGAGCTGTACGACGCACATCTGCGGGTTCGAGGCGGCTCAAGCGAATACGAGTACCCCGGCCGCGCCGTGAGCGATCATCGCATGTACGACCACTCATACGAGTACCCCACCAAAGGCGTTTACCACATGTCCGCGTACGAAGCCGTTCCGTGCGATGGGATGGCCTACGATCCTGGGTTGGCGTATGGGTGTGATCCTCGCTATGGAGTTGAGCATGCCTACGACGCGCGCTACGATCCTCGCTATGATCCAGGATACGAGTACGCCGGTCATTATGGCGGCTCCTACGTTCCGCGTCAAGTCCCTGTTCCGGCGTGGGCTCCTCAGCAGCAGCATGTGGCGAGTGGATGCATCTTGAGTTAGGGGAGTTTTGTTGGAGGTGAGTAAACTGTGGTTTAATCGTTGTTTCCGACATTAATCGGCGGCATGTTAGGTGATCTCGTAATGATTGAGGATGATGTTTTCTGTGTTGGCTCGCCGGCACTCCAAGGATATCCACTTTTCTGCGTTCCGGACTGTCTTTAATTTGCCCTTCGACCGCCCGGCATTCATTTCGACCTATACAACCCGTCGAGCATACTCGTGCAATCTTGCCCATGTAACTGCCCGGTCCACTATGCCCTTTTTGCCTCCAATTTATTTAGACTCCCCATTGCTCCTTCGCACGCGCGTCCCAAAAGGCTCCATAGCCACACGGGGGAACTGCTCCTTGTTGCTGATAGAATCTTTTGAGCCGCGCTTCCCTGCTTGGGTGCGTTGGTGTTATCTATGCACATATCTGGTTCGCGGTTCCCTCCTGTCGTACATTCCATCCATATCGACCACACTTCCCAATCCGCGCACGGACGATCTACCCTCCATTTGTCTGATCTTTGCCTGCTTTTCGGCTTATTCTTCGTCTGCCGTCGTGTCGGCCGATTCGTAATCTGCTGTTGCTGTTTTCTCTCCTGTACATAAACTTGACTGCGTCTGTTGGTTGTGGTTTTTTGTCCTTGTCCAGAGGGCAACTGGTTTTGCGGGTCTGCCGTCGCTCTTTGTTTCTTCCTCCACCACCTCGTCACGTTTTGTGCGGAGTGGGTCATTTACACACGTTCCTCGCTTTGTCTGATTCGTTTTCTGTTTTGCTCGCCTGGCCATATGGTCCACATATCATTGATACTCGTCACGTCCACCTTACTCTACCCGACGCCCATTCCTTTGCGCAGTTGATTTCTTGACTCCTGCCTAGTTGGGGGTCGAGGATCTAAGTGCTACTCTATTTGATTCGGTTCTGTTTGACTCGGTTTTGCGTTTCAAGCGTAGTTCGTCGTTGCTTGTTGTTGATGTGATGGTAGTAATGATATTTCGCTGAGACGTATTGGTTTTGTGTGAGCGAGAAATTTTTCAAAATCAGAGAGACAAGTATAAGGAATAAAATTACTCTTGTCAGCCAAAATAGGGGTAAAATCACGTGGATCGCCGCTACTTCACAGGCGCCCATCTTGGGGTTGACTTGCGATTCTGCTACCTACGTTGAGGAGAGAAAGAACGGTCGAAGGACTCTCAAAATGGTTCAATTTTATACCTCTAATGGTACGCATGGCTTTTTTGCATGTGGGTCGTATCAGACTTTAGAATTTGTTTAGTTGTAAATCCTCCAGCGATCATTTACATGGGAAAGGATAAAGAAGAAAGTAAGTTTCGGGATCAAATTGAATTCTATGATTTGCCTAATGATTGCGACTTTTCTCTCGCAGACGAAGACCTCATTCGATATGGGTGGCCCCAGGACGTGTGGTTCCACGTGGACAAGGTGAGGACAACCTATCTAGAGATAATTCTCGACAACTTCTCACCTGCTATCGTGTTTCACCAGTTATCTTCTGCACATGTCTATCTCCGTCTTCCCCCATCTATCGAGTCGTGGGAGAAGATCCCACAGGACCTGTTGGTCGACTGCGCACAACTAGTCAAGGTGAGACACTGATCTTGTCAGTGCTGACCGTGATCTCACTTGAAATCCTCCAGGCAAATTCTATAGAAGGTCCGTAATCAAGCAGATTTATATTGCATTTTCTTTTGCTAGGTGCTGACGTTGCCTCCGAAACAGGAAACAAAAAGGATAATCTGACGATTATCTACACTCCATGGGACAACCTCAAGGTACAATATCTCCCCCTCCTCCCCAGTCTCTCATGCAGGCCTAACTACCGGAGTACAATAGAAAACGGGCGATATGGCCGTTGGGCAGGTTGCATTCCACCGAAACGATCGAGTAAGTCTCCCTCAGGTTCTCCCCCTTACCTACCCAGATCAAGAATGAACAGAGCCAGTTCTAGGTTAAGCGAGGTAACCGTCTCATGTTTCCTTGCTCCGTCGACTGCGCACCGATATATTCTCGGTAGTACACATTCCGGAACGGGTCAATGCGATTGTGAATCGGTTGACTAAAACCAAGGTCGTGAGGGATGTCGATCATGAGCAGGAGAAGGTGGATCGGATCAAGGCGGAGTCGGCTAAGCGAAAGGCTGCAGCACTCGAGAAGGTGTGTAGTATTTCGCTCGACGAATTTCTGTGGTGCTAAAGGGGTCATTCATTTTTGAAAATCTAGAAAAAAGTAGATGCTGAAATGGCAAAACAACGTGAAGCGGACAAGGTTGCTCGCTCCTACGACAATTTGTTTACCGGTGCCGATGAAGAGGATGAAGAGGACGAAGATGGTCCAAAGGAGAAGAAGACCGGAATACAGCTAGAGGAGGATTTCATGTGACATTGTGTAGGTTTCCTATGATACCGTGCTCCGCAGCTTGCGCCTTAGGGCATAAATGGAAGATCCCCTACACGGGATGATTCTTGGAATAGATCTCCTCCTGCGCGTACAGTGATCCTCCCTCGGTATTACCGAACCTGCTGCTCCGTGTTTGAAGGACTAATATGTGAACCACTGACATCAAAGTTTCAACCCCCACTATGAAGGTTCATGTGACCGAGCTTCCTCTTAGAGGCAAGTTTACCTTCAGAACTGCCGGGCTGCTTGCTTCTCGTTTGCCTGATTTTACCAGCAATGCCTGTTGTCAAGGATCGAACCCGACTATACTGCTTAAACTCGAGTTCCGACACGAATGTGTCGTCATTGCAACCTCGCCGTAAACCCCATCTGGGCAGAGCTCCGAGAACTAGCGCTGTAGCCTCACGTCGCGAGCCAACTGTCGCTAAACCACCTGACCTGATTTCAAAAGAGAAATGCCGCTCACATTGCGTACGGAACCGCTGACATTTTGGGCGCAATGAGCTGGCGGTATCTCCATCTAGCTGTTGGGGGAGGAGTGTATATAAGGGGTGCCTCGAATGCTAGATTCTACCAACTGCTCTTAGTTATCCATTCGCTTGACTTTACTAGTTTTTACTCACCCTTACTTCCTCTTTCAGTTCTACACTATGCACTTCACCACTGCTATGCTCGTTGCTGCCTTGACTGCCGCCCCCGCAGTCTTCGGGCAGCTCGACACAAAGATCAAGGCCAAAGGTGAGTGTTCTGTAAACGTAGCTTAACAAACACTCTAAATCATATATGTGAACGCAATGTCCAGGCAAAAAATACCTTGGGAATATCGCAGACTCAGCTCTGTTGTCTAACACCCAGAACGCAGCAATCCTCAAGTCTGATTTTGGTGCCCTCACTCCTGAGAACAGTGCTAGTATGTATTAAATTTTGTAGCTAGACACCTGTTTAAACAACCTTTTCTAGAGTGGGACACGATTGAGGCGTCGGTATGAGATTTCCAACCACTATCGCTTTTCTTTTTGAAACTAACTTAAATTGCTCACAGAAAGGAAACTTCAACTTTGCTGGCTTCGATACCTTGGTTAGTTTCGCCCAGACCAACAGCAAACTTGTCCGAGGGCATACCTGTAAGATCACTCACATTTCTCTGAAATTTGTACACTAACTGCGCATATAGTCGTCTGGCATTCGCAACTCCCGTCTTGGGTCTCCAGCATCTCCGACTCCGCTACCTTGACTTCGGTTATTCAAAACCATATTACTACGATTGCGACTCGTTATGCGGGCAAGATCTATGCTTGGGATGTCGTGAACGAGATCTTCAACGAGGACGGCTCTCTCCGCTCGTCGGTGTTCAAGAACGTTCTTGGCGAGAGTGAGCCCTTTGAATCCTTCCCAGGGTAGCATTATGTTTTACTTATTTCTTTAACATTTCAGACTTTGTAGCTATTTCTTTCAAGGCGGCGCGTGCTGCGGATTCGTGAGTAGGCTTCCTAGCACGCATATGCCCTAGCTGACTGGGTATTATTCAGTTCTGCCAAGCTGTACATCAACGTATGTAGATCAATTTCAAGCATAGTCTTGTAAAAACTAATACTTGTGCGACGTAGGATTATAATCTCGACTCTGTAAACAGCAAGGTCAACGGACTGGTGTCCTTGGTTAACCGCCAGAAGGCCGCAGGCACTCCAATTGATGGTATTGGCTCTCAAAGCCATCTCTCGGTAGGCCAGCTCATACACTGGCGTGATTGTATACTGAATATTAAGATTAGGCCGGAGGTGCAGGGGGAGTGCAAGCTGCCCTCACTCAACTTGCCACCACTGGGTGTGACGTTGCGATTACTGAGCTTGACATCAAGGGTGCCTCTAGTGAGTGTCAAGTTGTGGCGTCTTGAGCCCTAAGTTAAAGTTTGGATGTGTACTGTAGGTACGGATTATACCACCGCGGTCAAGGCCTGTCTGAACGTTTCTAAATGCATCGGTATCACGGTGAGCATAAATTAGTCACAATTATATCTACCTGGCTAATTCACGACTGGGAATATAGGTCTGGGGTGTATCTGATAAAGACTCTTGGCTCGCAAGCGACACCCCTCTCCTGTTTGATTCGAGCTATAACAAGAAGGCTGCATACACTGCAGTCCTGTCTGCGCTCGCGTAAGCGCTTATCTTAAAATGCAGCATTCATGTGTTGTAATTTTGTGTACCTTTCGCTCCTTCAATCTTAAAGCTATGTTTCCATGAGGTCGCTATGAGTTGTTCAAGGTTTCGATCAACGAAGTTGGCGATCTAAAATGATGCATTTTGCATATTCTGGTCGCTTTACTGTAATCCCGCCACTCCGAGGGGCGGAATTTGTGGCCCGGTTACGGGCCGCTTCTAGTGTAAATCAGCGCTAAGTACTCTGGGCGATATGCCATCCTAACCTCCCCTCGTGCGCCTTGTACACCGAAACCTTCACCTTGAATGTGGGCCTACGCCAAATGCTTTTATTTTATCCACATCTCGCGAACACTATATGCGACACCAACAACTGTTCGAATGAATGCGTAAAACTTGCCCAAGCCCTGTATTCCGCTTCCAAGTCACATTCCACTTCCGGTTTGAGCACGGTACACGATTCCGATCTGTATTTTACATGCGAGTTTCAAACGGTAGGAACACCATGGATGCTTCACACTCAATAATGGCCAATAATGCCTTGAGGCCGATACGGCTCCTCCAAATTCTTGATCTCCTCCTCCGTTAGTTTAACATCGAGGGCAGCTATGAATGACGTATTAACATAAACACAACAAACAGGTGTCGCTCAGAGTCTCACCTACGGCGTCCTCGAGGTTCTTAAGCTTCGTTGACCCAATGATGGGAGCGGTCACCTCGTCTTTTGACAAGCTCCAAGCAATGGCCACCTGCGCCATGCTAACACCGCGAGCCTTTGCGATCTCCTCAACTCTAAGATCCAATGTGAGTGTGTGGCGAATGCATGCGGACAATGGAGGAACCTACCGGTTGATAATTTGGTCATTAACCTGGCGGTTCTTGTATAGGATGTTGCGCCATCTATAGAACAAAAGTTCAGGGTTGTTAGGAGCACTATTTTGTTCAACGTACACGTCGGAATGAGATCGAGCCGTGTCCTGGTCTGCAACTGGGCGGGTTAGGAGCCCCCCACCGAGAGGAGACCAAGGGATCATGCCGACTCCAAACATCTACATTTCGTCAACGTAAGCAAAGCAAGTCACAAACTACAAGTCAAGGTGCTTACCTTCAGCGTAGGAACCATCTCTCTCTCCTCCTCTCTGTATAATAGATTGTGAAAGTTTTGCATCGAGATGAACGGCGTGAGCTTGTTGTTGATCGCGTAGTTCTGCATTTCATGGAATTGATAAGCGTAGCAGCTCGACATGCCGATATACCGAGCGTATCCAGCCTGGACAACGTCATGTAGGGCCTGCATCGTCTCAGCGATTGGCGTTTCATTGTCAAAACGGTGGCATTGAAGAACATCGACGTAGTCAAGTTGTAGACGCTCCAAGGAGTGCTTGATGGACTCGAATATATGCTACATTCGGAAACAATTGGTTTATCGCCCAATGAGCCCAGAAGAAAACTAGGAACCCACCTTACGACTCAGTCCGTGTTGGTTAACATAGCCTGCTTCGTCGGCGCCGCCCGCCATATAATTCTCACCATGAGTGCGTGTAACGACACCCCATACCTGGGGCAATCAAGAAACGCGTCAGTCTGGAGCTTCGATTATCAGGTAGAAGATTTACCTTGGTCATAACCACAATTTCGTCACGAGGGAGATTGTGCTGTTTAATGGCTTTGCCCAGAATGACTTCGGATTGGCCGTTCGAGTAGATGTTTGCTGTATCATAGGTTTGAATCCCAGCATCGTAGCTGTCACACCACGAACAAAAAGTTCCAGAATGCTGCTATATGCGGATGAAGTACGACTTACGCGGCTTTTATATGAGCAATGCCCTCCTCCTCGCCCAACACCCACGGAGACCACTCAGGAGTACCGTAGCTCATCAGTCCTAGGATGATACGGGAAACCTTCAAACCGGAATCGCCCAAGCGGACTATATGCATAGTTAGTGCGGCTTCACCGACCCACAGATGAGATAGAACAAACCGTAAGTCATTTTACCCTTAGTAGCTTCTTGGAGAGTGGACATGATGAGCGGTGCTGGTGTAGAGTCGATTGTAGTGTTATAACCAAAGAAAGAACACAGTGGAGTTGGTGCGGCGTTGCAGTACACAGCACGCCTTTATATAGAGTTTCTGGGTAGTGGAGGGTCCGTTCGATTATTTTAGTCGTCATTGCATGCCGCAAAAAGGTGGAGGATGTGGAGGTGGAGGGATGAAATACTGCTGGTCAGCTTTGAGTAACTACCGCGCGTGTGATAAACACTCGTGATCGACATGGCGACCTTGCGTTCCACCCATCCGCCTCACCGCCGCACCCAGTTTGACGGTCTTGTAACCGGGGAGAACAAACTAGAATTCATCGCATATGGCTGCACGCTGACCATACAGCAAACACAACACCAGTCAACGCAGTCAGCCTATATCAACTAAAATAATAATTGAATACAGCCTCTAACTTTTTCTGAAGTTTAGTCAATGAAACCAGCGATCTGAACTAATACGTTTTCTTGAGTCTAGTCGCATACAGTACATCCCATCGTTTTGAGGGGCAGCGGGTTCCGGCCGCTTCTAGTTCCGATTACATCCGGGCGCTTACTACTAACTGCTAAGTAGATTCTGTCTTCCTTCACAACACTCGTTACACGTACCCGTCGCTTCAACATATAGGCGACTCACATAAATAGACACCGAGTGGATGGGTATGACGTGTTCGGGCTGACACTTGCAGAGCCAATCCTTCGAAACGAGCTAGCATTTGCTTGATGTACCTTCAGTGAGGACGAATGAGGTATGTTCTCCGTCTAACCGCCCTTGCCGGAACTTATGTGTTGCATATAGTGTAGGTCCCGAAAGTGTATTCCCACAGCAGGCTCTTTTCGCCCCTCGCGTAGCAATGGCCGCAAACTCGAGCGTCTACGTGAGTTTTTCGTTCTCCAATAGACTCATATCTTACTCGTAGTGGACCGTCAGTACGCTCCTGCAATTTCTCATGCTGTGATTAACGGTTCGTTCGACCGGAGCGTTTTCTCGTCCATGTGGTCCACATTCTATGTCGACGCCAACGGAAACTCAAGTGGCCAACGACCTTTTGGGTTCCCTCCAGCTAGCCAGCCGTTTGTGGCAGAGACCATAGCGTTCTATGATATTGTGGGGGCGAGCGCCGCTCTTTCTGTGGTTGCTCAAGCAAATAGCAGCCAATTTCACGAAGGTCAGCAGAGCCTGCGAAGTCCTTGAACTCAAACTCTAATATCGTTTTGTTAATCTATACAGCTGGAGTCTATGTTCCCTCAACAAATGAAGTATACTTCACGTCGAACATTCTGAACACCACAACGACTACCGGAGGATACACGTACCCGATCTACGCCTCTTTGAGCAAAATATCCCTCAACGCGACTAATGGCACCTACCACTGGGAAGTTGTCCCACCTCCCTCT
Source organism: Ceratobasidium sp. AG-I (assembly GCA_015039395.1). Classification (NCBI taxonomy): domain Eukaryota; kingdom Fungi; phylum Basidiomycota; class Agaricomycetes; order Cantharellales; family Ceratobasidiaceae; genus Ceratobasidium; species Ceratobasidium sp. AG-I. The sequence continues at coordinate 44,927 of MU132310.1, read as the reverse complement.
TCCTCGTTTGCTATGCCCAATGGTGGGACAATCTACAACGGCAAGGTTCTCATGGCCATACAGGGGTACGAACTCAACACACCAGCATCACTCATTGCGGTGGACCCAAATAGCAAGAACGCAGACGGAACACTCAAGTCGGAAATCCTCTTGAACAACTTTTACGGCCGGCCGTTCAACGGAATAAACGACGTTGCGGTATTAACTCGTTCCGGCAATGCTAAGACGCCAGTGAACGAGCAGTGGGTGTTTTTCACAGGTGAGTAGCCTAATATGCCTTGCGGTGCGGGTCTAATTTGGCCGAAGATCCTACGTATGGGCATTATCTCCAGCACTTTAAGCAGTATCCTCGTCTACCAGCTCAGGTGTACGCATTCCACCCGCCCACTGGCACAATCCGCGTCGTTGCCGATGGCTTTCAAAAACCTAATGGTGTCCAGTTCAGCCCGGATATGAAGACTTGTTATATCTCCGACACTGGCTTCCTCAGCGAAGACCCGGCGGACCCAGCTCCCAAGGACGGGTCGGGTCCGGGCACGCTGTGAGTCGGCAGCTCTGGCTAGTTGCAAACGGTACTGACTGCGGTTTGGTTGCTTTAGATATGCGTATGACGTGGTACATCCACCGCAAGGTTCGGACCCAACGACTTATCCTCCTGTGTTGGTCAACAAGAGGCTGTTTGCGTTTGCGGACAGCGGCGCGCCTGATGGCATCAAGGTTGATACCGAAGGAAACGTTTACGGCGGATGTGCTGATGGCGTACATGTAAGTATATAATTTTGTTTGCCGTTGGATGCAGCTCTATCCACCTCCAATAACTGATAATATCCAACTTAGGTATGGAATAAAAATGGCGCACTCCTCGGCAAGATTATCCTTGGCCTCGACGTTCCCTCAGAGGTCCCAGGTGTCCCGGCCGGAAGGGGATGCGCCAATATGGTCTTTGTCCCGGGTGGGCTCCTGATGTTCGCGGAGGACCGTATGTATTTGGCAAAGATCAAAGCTAAGGGTGCGTTGTTGCCATAACCTAGAAACTTTTAGTGTTGTTGTGTGCTTTTAATTTTGCCAAATTGATGGACTTGATTCGGGCGCTTTCCTCACACAAGGTCAAATCAGAGAAAAGGAGTATGCAATTGCAGAACTGTCTAATAGGTTCCCCAGTTCCGTTTTCCGGACAAAGAATCCCAACAATGATAGAAAATTCAACAGTTCAATTTCAAAAAATTGTATGCCTGCTTGCCCGCATCGAATTCAGTTACTTGTTAACGTGACCGCGGACGTGAGGGGCACTTAGTGAGTGCTGGTGGTCGACGTCCAGACAGTCATGGTCGAAGCGAAGCCGTTCCGGTTGTTGGCCTGATTGACGACACCGGTCGAGCCGACATTGAGCATGTTGGTGGTACCAACCGTGGAGAGCGAGTAGACGTAGACGTCTATACGCGCAGTGGTTGTGAGATTAGATCAAGCTACGAGAGAAGGGAGAGACTAACCAGTCGAGTCAGAGCTGACGGTCGCGATCGAGTTCTGGCACGTGTAGTTGTCGAGGCAAGTTTGGACGTAGTTCTATGTTTTCCCACATCAGTCTCTAAAGTCTCGTGAGGAATAAGGAGGGACGCACCTGGAAGAAGCTGTACAATCCAGCACCATACACGAAAATGTTCGACGAGGTCTGAACCCTCAAGGCCCACGCAGCGTTTCCGTTTGTAAACGACGGGTCCGCATAAGCAGTGTTGATGCTGAAAGGCGCAGGCGGCGCGGGGCTCGGTTGGTAGTAGGGCTATATATTTAATCAGTTCCAAGCCCTTTGTGAAGGCAAGGGAAACTCACCGTCTCGGTCTGGATCAACCCAGCATAGACATTCTTCGAGTTGACGATGTTGTACTGGTACAGAACGTGGTGCTCCGATCCGGTTCCAATGAGCCAGACAGGTCCGTTCGTCGACTGACTCAATATTCCGCGGCCAGTGTAGATATCCAACTGACTCTCATTCGCATCCTCCCTAAGTTCCCCATAAATGTTAGTACCAGTTCACCAGCAAAGGGTAGGAAAGAGAGGGCGTACAAATCGTGGTCCGCAGTCCAGACCCAGACGTTCTCCAAATAGGCCGTGGCAGTAGATGTGATTTGAATTCCCAGGAAGGCAGCAGTGCACGCCGGGATCGACGCGTGCGTGGTTCCTGCCCGACAGTTGCTAACATCCAAATTCGTCCCCTTGAACCCTCCAAGACGAACATGCACGTCCCACAACCCAACAGTTCCCTTCTGACCACTCGCATCACCAACATTCCACTGAACAACAATCGCACCAGCGCTTCCAGCCCTCGTCGAGAACACCATATCGCTAATCTCAACAACACCCTTCTCGCCAGCGTTTCCGACTTGAATGACGGGCGTAGGCTTGGTCTGGTCCGCAAAGACGGAACCGCCGCCAATGATCGTGGACCAGATTTCGCCGACAACGACAGAGCCGGTGGGAATCTTGATGGTCTTGGTGACGTAGTAGGTGCCGGCGTCGAAGTAGATGATCTTGCAGCCCCAGTATTTGTCGAATACGGCTTGGATGGCGGTGCTGTCGTCGGTTACACCGTCTCCCTTGACACCTTCGGCCTTGACGGACACGAATTCTGCTCAAGGTATTAGTACATCTCGTCAATGAAAGGAGAGGGGGAGGGGACGTACGGCTCGGAGCGTAGTTGAGGTATTGTGGCCTGGACCTCGAGAAGATCTTTCCAGTCGAATCCACGAGCGACGCCGGCTTAGTAGGTGCATTCACAACTGCCTGAGTGTACTTGGGCGTCGATCCAGTTCCAGTATACACGTTTCCTTGAGCCCACTGCCTGATCGTCTTGTCTCCACCGGCGAGAACGACTTTGCCGGACCCGTCGACGAGACCATTGGTGACGGATGTGAATTTAACGTTGTCGAGGACGATGGAGCCAGCAAGGGAAGAAGGTGCAGTGCCGGATGTGCGGATAAAGGTGGGAGTGTTGGTGACGACTGCGTCAATGATGACGTCTGCGCCAACGGTCTGGGGAATTATGTTAGGATATGAATGGGTGGGGTGAAGCAAAGTAGACGTACCTGGGTGCTCGAAGTGAGGCCACCGGTGGTGATATCGAATCCGACTTGGCAGTTGCTAACCGGAAATTGAGTCAGTCACACCTATCAAAATGTAAATTGGAAAGGCGTACATGATCTTGACGTCCTGGAAAGTCCATCCCCAGTTCCAAGGCTGGAAAATACCAGATTGGGCGTTGGCAACCTAATGCGAAGAACGACTTAGTTGGACTATCAAGCGGAATAAGGGTGCAAAAAGACGTACCGTAATATTGCGAACGGTGAACTGCTGGTTGCCCATCCAGACACCGTACCTTCCACTGCGAGCTCCGAGTCAATACTCAAGCACCCTGTTCAATAATGACAATAGGACGTACCCGTTGAAGTACAAATCAGACATGAATCCTCCAGAACCGTTCTCCATGAAGATACCCTATCGAACGAAACCCGTAAATATCAGGTGATAAGGGTGGAGCGGTAGAGAGCGTACCTGGTGGTTGTTGCCTGCAGCCTGGGACATCTCCACGCGAACGTTTACAAGCGACGTAGCCTGCGAGACTTGCCAATGCAATCCAGTAGCAGACGTCGAAGCAGGCATCCTCCGCAAGTCAATGATAAAGTTACGGGTCGAGCGGAAAAAGTTGTTCTGGTTGACCCAGTACTGGGCACCTCCGCCTCCGGGAATATACGGGTCCGCGTCTACCAACACCAAATTAGGATACAAAAAAGGGGTAAAGGGGCAGGGGGGCTTACCGATGACAGCCATACCGGAGAAGCTGGCGGCTGCGAGGAGGGTGGGTGGGTTCTTGGCATCTCCGACCATGGAGGTGTAGTAGTATGGGACGATGGGGCTCGAGACTAGGTACTGCGAGGGGATGAGTGTTAGGTGGGGATGGGGCGAGTAGTTGGTGGGTGACGTACTGTGCCTGGGGGGAAGTAGACGAGACCGGGGGAGACGGTGCTGGACTTGCACCCTTGGCCGCATCGGTTCCCGTCTGCGATGGCTTGCTGGATCGCGGCGGTGTCGTCTAGTACAACAAGTTAGTTATAGTTAAGGCAGGACGAGAGGGAGAGCGTACCGGTAACACCATCACCCTTGGCACCATAGTCCTTAACATTGCGGTAGACCTGAACACAATAATCAGACCAAGCCACAAGAGAGCAACAACGAGCAACCCACCTTGTAAGTCGACGGACTCGAGTTATACGGTGACCCCCCACGACGGGTGATCGTCTGCATCCAATAAGGATCGCTCGCAGCCGCCGTACCCAACCCAAGAGGGGCAGTACACGTCGAACCGAGCGCATGGACACTAGAAACAACCGCAGCCGCAAAAGCAGCGACGCGAGCAAATGTAACCATCTTGACTGCCAGCCAGGAATAAACCGAGGGGAAGAAACGAGCGAAGACGTTTCTGGCGTTATTGCGCTGCTCGAGGGAGGTTATATACCGCCGAACGGGGTTAACGCCAAGCTCGTCGGGACGAGTTAGAACCGGGTTGGGATTGATTGGAAGGAGGTGGGTGGCAGGTGGGCGACGTCGGGCGTGCTAACGGGACAAGCGAGGCCCGCTTCTCGTAGCGGGCGCATCGATGGTGTGCAGCATGATCTAACGAAGGGGGAATCTTTTCCAGGGAGAAGTGAATGTATCACGAGGTTACGCCGGTCTCGCCTTCCGAGCCAAGCGACGACGTGGCAACCGCATATGGACTGTCATATGAGTACGAAATGATAGTATGTATTGATTTAATCAGCTTCAGTTTGTTCTAGATAACTGGTTTATCCGCGTATGCTAGCGGGGGAAGCAAGAAAGGGGAAAGTGGGTGGTGGGAACCAGTCACGCGATTGAAATGTGCTGAGGTCACGTGGGTGTGGAGGTGGCTATGCCCAATTTTGGATTTGCGCTCGGTCGCGATGGAGGACAAGGCGCACAAAACACACCACCCAGCCTAATCCGGCACTAGAGCGAAAAGGAGCATCTCGCCTGCTATTAATTCCGGTTTGAGCAGTGTTGTCTACGGCCTAGTTTGTTGTTTGTGATCTAATATCTATGTTAAGGGATTTCCTATCTTCACCTTGGTTTGATTCAACGGAGGCGGTCGCCCTTGAGCTTTGAGTTTTGAACCTGAGGTCAAAGCACATACTTTAACCACCCACTATGCTCCAAACAACAATTCACAAGCGTTGCCTATCTCGGTTCACGCACGACGTGGAATACACCAGTTGCGCCTCAATGATTTATTTTCAAAATTCCGGATACTGTAGTGCTAGAAATATCTTTGCAATGTGGTGTGCATCAACCCAATTTCAACCACAGTATTGACTGAAGGTTCTGTGGTAGTCCCAGGCGACTAATCTGCCAATCAGTGTAACATATAAGTTAAATAAGAGATCCTTCTAAAACGTGATGATCAGGATATACCGCACATCGTAGTAATATGATGAGCACTTTTTAGCGCCTTCGCTAGACCGATACGTCTAAGACAATTGGGTGATATTGCTATGTATTTAAGAAGAGGTTCCGGTCGGACAATCCGTTCAGCGGCACTTTCCCCCTCCCCCAAAGATATAACACCAGACTCCCATCTTAGTTGTATATATTTTCCACGGATTCCAGTTACCAAGCTCCTGCTAGTGAGAAGGCAACGTTAAGGTCAGTATCAATATTTTATTTTATTTTAATAGCATTAACATCACTTAATTAGTTGCGCGGATAACTTAAATGTATGTGGATCTCAGATCGCCCAATTGATTGCAAACCTCACGTAGATTACACGCCTCGCTAAACTCTTAGCGCAAAGCCTTGTCCGACGAAACCACTCTGGCAACCATGAACCCGCAAAATATTGGTGCTGGTGAGAAAGACAAATTGACATTGGGGAGAGAGGAAGGCACTAGGTCAGAAGATAACTCGACCCTCAGCGACGATAGCGATGGCAATTTAGATGGGCGATTTCAAGAATCAGTTCACATCGATGGGCCGGTGGGAGACGAAGGCAATAGCATAACTGATTTGGACAAGCTCCAGTGGCTGGTTCAGTCCTTGGCGATGCAATATGAAACCTCACGCAAGCTCACAGACCTGGAACAGGCGATTGCGCACCAGTCTCGTGCGCTCTTGTTAATTCCAGACGGGCACGCATACAAGCTTAGCACTTTATGCCTCCTCGGTAATTCATACCTATGCCGATTTCAGCATCTCGGAAAATTGGCAGACATCGAACAGGCGATTGAATTGCAGTCTAAGGCGGCCTCGCTCATCTCAAATGAACACGCAATTAGGCCAGGGATGCTTAATAACCTTGGAAGCTCGTACCTATGCCGATTTCAGCATTCTGGTAACTTAGCAGACCTCAACCAGGCGATCGAATGCCAGTCGCAAGCGCTCTGGGCTATTCCAGATGAGCATACAGACAAGCCCGGAATGCTCAACAACCTTGGGGGATCGTACCTTCGTCGATTTGAATATTTCGGCGAGCTGACAGACATTGATCAGGCGATTGAGCGCATGTTTGAGGCATTGTCGCTCACTCCAGACGGGAACATAAACAAGCCTACAACACTCGAAAATTTAGGCAACTCGCATAAATCCCGGTTTGAGCACCTCGGAAAATTAGCGGATATTGACAAGGCAGTCAAATTCCACTCTCAAGCACTCTCGCTCACTCCAGATAGACACTCAGCCAGGCCGGGAAGGCTCAGCAGTCTTGGCAGGTCGCACCTATGTCGGTTCGAGCACTTCGGAGAGCTAGCGGACATTGACCAGGCAATTGCATGCCAGTCTCAGGCACTCTCACTCACCCCAGATGGGCACGCAATCAAGTGTGGAGTGCTCAATTATCTTGGTATCTCGCACCGATGCCGGTTTCAGCGCTTCGCCAAACTTGCGGACATCGAGCAGGCGATTGAGTTCCAGAGTCAGGCACTCTTGCTCACTCCAAAGGAACATCAATACAAACATAGCAGGTTCACTAGCCTGAGCATCTCGTACTTCTGCCGGTTTGAGCATCTCGGAGAGTTAGCAGATATCGATGAAGCAATTTCACTCCAGTCTCAAGCAATCTCACTCATCCCAAACGGGCACACAAACATGCCCGCAGCGCTCAGCAATCTTGGCATCTCGCATCTACGTCGATTTCAGCACCTCGGCGAGCCAGAAGACACAAAACGGGCAATTGCATACCTCTCTCAGGCGGTCTCACTCACTCCAGATGATCATTTAAACAAGCCCGAATTTCTCAATAACCTCGGCGACTCGTACCGACGCCAATTTGAGCACCTCAAAGATCGGGAGGACATTGACAAGGCAATCAAATTCCAGTCCCAGGGGGTCTCTCTGATTCTGGACGGACATCATACAAACCATCCTGGAATTCTTAACAACCTTGGCGTCTCATACCTATGCCGCTTTGAAAACTTTAGCGAGATAGGTGACATAGACCAGGCAATTCATTTTCAATCTCAGGGAGTTTTGCGCGTTCCAGATGGGGATCCAGAGAAACCTGAATTGCTCAGTAATCTGGGCAACTCATACCATGAACGATTCCAGCAGCTCGGCGATCTTGCAGACCTAGACCAAGCAATTGTGTTCCAGTCCCAGGCATTACCGCTCGTTCCAGATGGGCATGCAAGCAAGTCTGGACTGTTCAGCAATCTTGGTATATCCTTCCGCAGTCGCTTTGAGCACCTGGGCGAGCCCGCGGACATGCACCGCTTAATTGAGTCTTTCCGCATGGCGGCGATATCGCCTACTGGACCATCCATCAAGAGGTTTGATGCTGCAAGGATATGGGCTCAACATGTTGCGACGCTTGATCAGTCCAGCTCTCTTTCAGCCTATCAGCTAACTATGGAGCTGTTGCCCAAGGTCGTTTGGATTGGGTCCACGGTGGGCCATCGATACGACAACTTAAAGTCAATTGGTACAATAGCGATTGAAGCCGCTGCTGCCGCCATCACGGCCGGTAAATATACATTGGCGTTGGAATGGCTGGAAGAAGGGCGATCGATCATTTGGAATCAAACACTTCAGCTTCGCACGAAGTTCGATGACCTCTCCGATTTGGCTCCAAAGCTTGCTGAAGACCTCAAGCAAGTCGCTCACAAGCTCGAAAATGCTGGACAGCAAACATCAACTATAGATTCGGCAGGAGATAGCATGAACAGCCTTGAGGCAGCTTCCCAAAAGCACCATCGCCTTGCGGAGCAGTATGACGATCTGCTCAAGCAAGCTCGGGAGCTTCCTGGCTTTCGCAACTTCTTGCGACCAAAACAGGTTGCAGATCTTTTGCCTGGTGCGCGGTCTGGTCCTGTTGTTGTCATCAACGTACACAGCACTCGTTGCGACGCTCTCATTCTGCGTCTATCCAGTACTGAAGTTTCTCACGTGCCCTTGCCTGACATGTCGCACACCGAAGTAAACGAACTTCAGCGTCATATGAAGAAAACACTTGGGTCAAGGGGGATTAGTGAACGAAAACCTTACGTGGATGGCCCTGAACCAGTAGATGGGCTCAAGAGAACCTTAGCGGCGCTTTGGCACAAGACAGTGAAGCCAGTACTCACTTTTCTGGGATACACGGTAGGCATACTGTATTCAAGAACTAGCCATCTGATTTCTGACAACAATTTATGCAGGGGAAGCTGCCTATCGATCAGCTGCCCCACATTACCTGGTGCACAACTGGGGCCCTCTCGTTCCTTCCCATCCACGCCGCCGGCTGGTATGATCGAGCAGGGAATAATATCTTCAACTTTGCTGTCTCCTCATACGCGCCAACTGTCAGCGCCCTGCTGCCCTCGTCGTCTCACTCGTACAAGTTAGGCGGAATCGTGGCGGTCAGCCAGGAAGCAACACCAGGCTGCAGACCATTACCGGAAACTAAGACAGAACTCACTCGTATCCTGCCTCATACCCAGTCAATCCCCTATATGCAACTCGAGAACAAGGACGCCACAGTCGAGGATGTGCTAGACGCGATGGAGAAATACAGCTCCGTTCATCTCGCATGTCATGGATCGCAAGACCTCAACCATCCAACCCAGAGTCGTTTCTATCTTCACGACGGTGGTTTGACACTTTCAGAGATCGCCAAGAAGTCTCTTAAGAGCAAGGGAATGGCGTTTCTATCTGCGTGTCAAACTGCAGCTGGTGACAATAAGCTGCCAGACGAGGCGATTCATCTGGCGGCTGGGATGCTAGTCGCTGGCTACCCAACAGTGATTGCAACGCTTTGGTCAATCGACGACGGAGATGCGCCAATTATTGCTGACCATGTGTATGGACAACTGGTTAAGGATGGGAAGCTCGATGGTGGAAGAGCGGCTAGGGCGCTGCATGCGGCAGTTGGTGTTTTGCGTGGTCAGATTACAGAGGGAGCCTTCGTTCGTTGGGTACCGTATGTTCATATTGGTATCTGAGTTCGTGAATGTTTCGGGCACTCACGTTATTTGATTGTATAATTTTCTTGGCATGTGAGCCCGAATCTTCAATACCCGAATTTCTCAAGGGTGGATTCTGGGCGCCTTTGAGGCGTTTCCCTACTAGACGACCCAGGATGAGCCCCGAAAGAGCCCCATTTGACCAAAATCCCCGAGTATGCTCCATATGCGCACCATATGGCTCCTATATGCGCCCTAAATACCTGTGGACAATTTAGAAGCAACAGAGGAGGTGGGAATAAGTCACGCGATGAAGATGTGCTAAGGTCACGTGCGCATGGAGGTGGCTATGCCAAATTTTGGACTTGGACTTGACCGCGATGGAGGACAAAGCGCACAAGGCACACCATCCGGCCCAGTCTGGCGCCAAAGCGGAGAAGAAGGCAAAGGGGAAAGGAAAGGCGGACCATGGAAAAGGCTATAACGAAAAGGTGAGTCCTCGTTTATTGGCTAAATATTTTCTAATGCCGGGAATAGGCATTTGCGCCGAAATCTGGGAGGAATGCGGATAAGCAGGGACGGAGAGCGGCAGAGAAGGACCAGACGAGGCTGCATGTACCCCTTGTGAACAGAACACCGGACGACGAGCCTCCGCCGGTCATTGTAGCTGTCGTCGGTCCGCCTGGGGTGCGTCTCCTGGTTTACTTCTGTTATGCATACTCATCGGAGCGTAGGTCGGGAAATCGACACTTGTCAAGAGTTTAGTCAAGCGATATACGAAGCACAGTCTGTCAGAGATTAAGGGGCCTATCACTGTCGTTGCAGGTGCGTCTCACATATCACCTCGTTCTCACAAGTATTGACCCAAAGAGCAGGGAAGAAACGTCGACTAACCTTCGTCGAATGCAACAACGACCTTAACTCCATGATCGATATAGGAAAGATTGCAGACCTCGTCTTACTCATGATCGACGCCAGCTTTGGCTTCGAAATGGTATCCCCCCTCCCCACTCTCCCTTTACCTCAATTTCTAACTGACATCCGCTTAGGAAACATTCGAATTCCTAAACATCCTACAATCCCACGGCTTCCCCAAAATAATCGGCATCCTTACCCACCTCGACCTCATCCCCAAACTCTCCACCCAACGCGACACCAAAAAAGCCCTCAAAAAGCGCTTCTGGACAGAAATCTACCAAGGCGCCAAACTGTTCTATCTCTCTGGGGTTATGAATGGACGATACCCTGATACGGAGGTTATGAATCTCTCGCGGTTCATCTCTGTGATGAAGTTCCGTCCGCTGGTGTTTAGGAACTCGCATCCGTATTTGCTCGCAGATCGAATTCAAGACCTTACGCCGAGAGAGTTGGTTAGGACGAATCCGACGGTGGACAGGACTGTGACGTTGTACGGATATCTGCGCGGAACAAATCTCCACCCCTCCACACGCGTACACGTCCCCGGTGCAGGTGACCTCCTCGTCAAATCCGTCACCCGACTGGGGGATCCGTGTCCACTTCCGACGATGGAGAGTGAAAAGAGGCGAAAGCTGAGTGAACGCCAAAAGTTGATTCACGCGCCGATGAGCGACGTGGGTGGGGTGGTGTACGATAAGGATGCGGTGTATGTGAACGTGCCTGGGAGTTTCTCGAAAGACGGAGGTGGTGAGTTCTCTGGCTTACTGTTGTTATTTCCTTGTCGTTGATGGGGTTGGTTGGGATGTAGCTCCGCAAGGGGAAGGAGAACGAATGGTACTGGACCTCCAAGACGCAACGCACACTCTAGCCGAGCAGCTCTCCCAGAGCCATATCAGGCTTCTTGGCTCTTCTGCTGCACCACTTCAACTTCCCTCCGACGACGAGGACTCTCAGTCCGAAGACGGCTCTGATTCCGGGTTTGAATCTAACTCGGACGCAGAGGACGACGGGGATGAGAGGCCAGTTGCGTCCGGGAGTGGAGGGGGAGATAGGGGCCGAACCACACGTCGCCAACCTCGTTCCATGCACGGCCTCTCTACACAGGACATAGAAAGAAAAGAGGACGTTGCGTATGCGGAGAGCGATTCGGACTTAGGAGACGAGCTGGGCGGACGGTTCGGAGACGAGGATGGCTCGGATCTAGAGGACGAGGAGGGTTCAGATCTCGAAGATGGGGAGGGCTGGGATGATGAGGATGGAATGCATGAAGAGGAAGAAGAGGGACCGAGGTGGAAAGCAGACCTCGCAGGACGTGCGGCGCGGACGTTTGGTCAGGCTTCTAAGCGGCGCAAGGATTGGACGAAGCTCATCTATCGATCTGAGCAGACTCCTAAAGAGGTTGTCTTTGGCTCTTCCGACCCTTCAACATCCTCGAACCCCGCTATTGGAGACGATGAGGAGGACGACTTGTTCACACTGAAGCGTTCCGATGCGAATGTGGGAGAAGAGGTGTTCGACCAAACGAAGGAGCCGATTGACGTCCAGGCGCTGGAAGTTTGGGATGACGAGGAGATGTTGGATTCTATTCGACATCTATTTATCACTGGGGAACCCAAAGCCGCACCAGAAGAGGCATACGAAGACGACGCAGAAGGCGGGTTCGAAGACCTCGAAGCTCCCTCCACCTCTACTCCTGCTGCTGCACCCACCCCCGAAGCAGTCCTCGCCGCCAAAAAAGAAGCTCTTAAACGCAAATTTGACGAACAGTATGACGACCCAGACGAGGATCCCACATCCGCCATGGATTTCTATGACCAGAAGAAAGACGAGATGGCGCGTCAGCTTGCCATTAATCGCGCAGAGTTGGCGGATGCGGACGAGGAGACGAGGGTGCTTGTCGAGGGACATCGGGCGGGGACGTATGTCCGTGTTGAGCTTACAGACGTTCCATGCGAACTTATCGAGCACTTCGATCCCGCCTACCCAATCATCCTGGGAGGACTCAACGCTGCAGAGGAGAGGTTCGGATTCATCCAAGTCCGGATAAAGAGGCACAGATGGTACACTCGCACGCTCAAGACCAATGACCCGTTGATCTTTTCTCTGGGCTGGCGACGCTTCCAATCCCTCCCGATTTATTCTCTCGATGACCACTCGATCCGTATGCGCATGCTCAAATACACACCCGAACACATGCACTGCTATGCAACCTTCTATGCACCTATCTCTCTCCCCGGTACAGGTTTCTGCGCATTCAACTCGCTCGACTCGCACGTTCCCGGATTCCGTGTATCTGCGAGCGGTGTGGTACTGGACGTGGATCGGACGACGAAGATCGTGAAGAAACTGAAATTGACGGGGACGCCGTACAAGGTGTTCAAGAATACGGCGTTTATTAGGGATATGTTCAGCTCGGCATTGGAGGTTGTCAAGTTTGAGGGGGCGAATGTGAGGACTGTGAGCGGGATTCGGGGACAGGTCAAGAAGGCGCTTGCGAAGCCGGATGGAGCGTTTAGGGCTACATTTGAGGATAAGATTCTTATGAGCGGTGAGTCCTCCTCGTCTGTTTTGGGGTTGAGGTTGGGGCTGACGGTAGAGAGTAGATATCGTATTCTTGAGGGCGTGGTACTCGATCTCGCCGCGCAAGTTCTATAACCCTGTTACGTCGCTTTTGCTAGCAAACAAGGGCGAATGGAAGGGTATGCGTCTCACAGGCCAAGTCCGACGAGCAGAGAACATCAAGACTCCGCTCAACGTCAACTCCACATATAAAGTACGCCTCCCCTCCACCCGTATCTTTCTTGTGTTAATCCCCCGTACCAGGCCGTCGAACGTCCCTCCCGCCGGTTCAACCCGCTCAAAATCCCCCGCAAACTCCAATCTCAACTCCCCTACGCATCCAAAACTAAAATCACGCGTCCCCAAACACATCCAACTTACATGCAAAAACGCGCCGTCGTGCTTGAGCCTGAAGAACGCAAGGCGCTCAGTGTCCTCCAGCAGATCCGTGCTGTTCGGAAAGACCAGGTTGTTCGAAGGCGGGACAAGCAAAACGAGCGCAAGGCGGCCCACAGGAAAAAAGTCGATGCGGATGAGTCGAAAAAGACGGATAAACGAAAGGAGGATAGGAAGGAGTATATGCGGATTGCTGGGCAAAAGGCGAAGCGCGCGTCGGAAGATGGCGGTGGGCGAGGCTCAAAGAGACGCAAACAAGACTGAAAGATGTGATATGTTTATTATCGGGTACTATTATACTGATACATTCCGGAATTCAAAGTGGACAAGAAACATCATATATGTGCGTGTGCGTGAACATCATTAATAATAAACAAAATCGTGAACTAGATTAAAGTGGAGTATCGTGCCCGTTCGAGGTAGGCTTCGAGTACATCCATCCGGTCCACTTGTGATGCGAAGTAAACTGCTCAGACTCTTGCAGCTCTTGTCGAATACGCTCCTCAGTAGCTGTCCTCTCTTCCTCACACACCTCGCGCAACAACGCCTCGCGAACCGAAAGCGCAGTGCTTGCGCCTGTGTTCGCTCTGGGTCGGTTAGGACGCGCAGGTGTGTCGTCGTGACTTCGTCGTCCTTCACTCCGTCGGCCAATCGAAATCGCAGACGCGAGCCTGCGCAGCGTAGGCGGAGCGAGTCTCGCCTCGCTTGGTAGGAACTGAGCCTGAACGTTTAGGTTTGGCTGCAGTGCAGGATCGAGGCCAACGCCAACGGAATGCGAACGAAGACGGCTGGGCGACATGGGAGCGAGCAAGTTGGCGCCAGATCGACGAATCCCAGCTGAGAACGAGCGGAACGCAGTTGAGGAGCGCCGTCTCGATCGTCTTGACGCGTATGTCCCAGCCGAGGGCCGCCTTGAGAACGTACTTGTGGAACTAATTTCAGCCAGGTCGAAGTCATCGCCCAAGTCGCCGTGGTCAACGCGGTCGAGGATGACAGACGAGAGCGCAATATTTTCGTTGCCAGTAATCTCGTCGAACGGATTGATGGTCATATCTTCGTGTATGCTTCCGGCTGCAGCTTCATCGTCCAGGAATACCGACTCCGCCATATCACCACAGGCCACTTCCGCAGTTAGTGCACGGTGCATTTTGATCGTATGGTTCAGGTCGAGCTCGGACAACGGGTTCTTCGGAAGCCAGAGATACTCGTGAACTGGTTGCTTGTAGTAAGGATTATCGTAGGTCGCAGTGTGGTCTGGAGTATCGTCCCATGGTTCGCGTTCCGGATAGTCAACCACAAGCGGGCAGCCGCCTTGGAACGTTTCCCACGAAGCCAACCTGCTGAGACGAGGCACTGGTCTGGGAGGTGGCGCAAGATAGGTAGGCCGGATAGGACTCTCAACAGAGATAGGGCGAGGGGGCAGAGGAGGTGGCTGAGGCTTGAATGGGTTCGCGGGTCGGTGCTCTGGAACACGGGGGAGGGTCGAGTAGTGGGATGCATTTGGCGGTGAATGCCAGGTTGTCATCCGTTGCGTAACACGCCCAATGTGACTCGTATTGCCCGCATCGCTACCTTCAGGTTGGCCATCTCCTTGCTTCTCCTCAGACTCGGAGCATGATGCGCCAATCCCGCATGCAGCGTTAGCCTCGGCGATGTCAGCAGCCTCGAATTTAGCGCGAGTGAGCCGTGTCAAGCTGGGATTCTTGGTTAGTAACTTCTTAGTTTGGAACAAGATGGCGCGTACTATAGCTTGGTGAGCGCAGTAAGACAAAGTGCAGTCCCAACAACTCCAGCCTGGATCGACTGCTGAAGCAAGAGCATTACGGCCATCAAGACGACTGCGTGCAACAATGTCAGCCAACGATATCAGCGCATCGAGGTCTGCTTGCTTACCTTGCGTAAGCATTAATCCATCAAGTGAATAACGAAGCTATAAACTAGGCTTAGCCGAAATCAAGCCAGCGAAAATGCAACAAACTCACGATTCGGATGACAAGATTTTCAGCATTTCCATCATAAATCTTGCGGTAGACGTGAACAAACTGAAAAAATGGATCAGCAATGTTTGTAGGCTGCGGCACCAAATAACCTACTTGATGTTTGAAGACAGCTAAACAAAAATAGGGTCTTTATTAGAATAGCCCTCCCTCAATTGATGGAAATCTCTTACCAAGTGCGACCAAGAAATAGAGCAACGAAAACGGTATAATCAAAGGATTCAAAAGCGAGAACACTGCCAAAAAGGTATAAGTCTCCAGAAGACTTAGAAAATTCGTGCAACTCACAAAGCGTGATGATAATGACAAGCAGATGATTAGGCAACCAATCTAAAGAATACCACAAGCACGTCAGTAATGTCGCTAATCGCTTGAAGCTACGACTCACAGTAGTAGTTGAACGTCCTAGCCCTTGTTCCAAATTCGCGTCTCCGAGGTGTGGTCGCGCCTCTGACCATTGCAGGATATACGATCAACGGCAACTATGCATCCAAAAGTATCATCAATAACAAGCCCAAACACGATCGTATGGGAACCTACGCCAACTGAAAAACAGGTTAGCATTTTGTCGAGCGCGCATACACAAATTGCACTCACACAACCCAAGCTCTAGTCCCGCATGTATCCCTGTCTGAAAGATAACTGCACCCCAAGACAGTGTTAGCCCATCACAGTCATCAAAAGACTGAGGAATACTCACGCCACCCCACGAAGAACGGAGCGACAAGCGGAATGTCACTGGCAACCAGCGTCACGACGTTCGTCAACTGCTCTCCAAACGACGTCAAAAACGATTGCAGCGCCGACACTCCGAAACAGAAGAAGATAACAACGCTAAACCAACGCCATTAAATCATTTCTCTAGGATGCAACCAACCAGAACTCACTTGCAGACTAAGAACTTGTAGTACCGGGTCAAAATCCGATCGTGTAGCCTCGAAAAAGTGATAATGTTGTGCGCCTTTTTCGCAATGAGTAAGAGTAGTAGAGGAATAAGAATAGCAAGCAATGCGACGAGTAATGTGGGCAAGAATGATGACAAGAGCTCTTTTTGAATGCGATGAGTTTCCAGGTATGTGTCCTGCCCAGACAATATCAGAGATTTGTTTCGCTGAAAACCGAGGGTAAACTCACAAGTCCGGGAAGAAATTCCGACAGCCTATCAATGGAGACCAAACCTGTCCCAGTATTTTCGTCAGTTTCAGTCTTATGTCTTCACCCTTGATCGACTCACCAACAAACAGCGAGACCGGGAAAATCCAGAGTACAGTGAATCCCCTAGAGCCCTAAATCAGTGGCTAAACCGATCCAAAATCCCAAAGCCAACTCACCAAACCCCAGCGTTAACAACCCAATCCTTCAAAAACTCGCCCGTGTACGCGCTCTTCATCGCTCGTCCCCAATCGATATCCCTCACATCTGGTGCGGGCGTAACCACGCATGCCATCATGTTCTTAGGGTGCGCCGCAAGTTCTTTTGTCGCCCGGCGCGCATCGCGCGGGTCGCGGAATGTGACAAATGCCGTGCTAGCAGGAGGCTCGCATCCGCCTCCGGTGCTTCGAGATTCGTGGATAAGCGTGCTAAGGAATGCAAGTTTGGTTGTAAGGAAGTCGATGGCGGGGACAGTTTGACCGCGGAAGAGCGCGGAAAGATGAATGAGAGGTTGGTAGGCGTCCAAGTCTTCACGGGGGAGAGAATGCAGGGCGTCCCAGAGCGTCTCGCCGGGCCGGACCTCGCGAACACCGTTGGGTCCGTATAGCTGTCCGTCGACCGAGAGCGTGTGTGTGCGCAACACTTGAGCCGAAAATCCCAATGCCGGAGGGTTGACCAAAGTTTGACCAGTCGATTGAGAAATCGTACGGGAGTGACTGTTATTATTGGAGCTGAAGGCAGAAAACCAGCTACTCCCGGACGACATGCGCTGATACAGCGGAACCGGAGGACGTAGCGGTGACTCGGGGCCCTCTTTGCCGCTCTCGTTCGAATCGCTAGAGCCAGCACGAGTCGGGTCGTTGCCGCTAGGCCTCGGCGATTTCGACTGAACAACAGGCCTTTCCAGCAACCCAAATTCGTAGACGAACGGTCCTATCGCCTCCACCAGCCTCTTGTTCCGCTCGATCGCCCGATCTCTCGGAGACCCACTGACGGCATCGAAGAACACATCCCGCGACACCGGCATGCTCTCTCGCTGCTTCCCGTTCCGCTCAATTGGTCCACGTCGGTCAACGAGTACGCCATCCATTTCCTGATCAGACTGCGGCTCGATCAACGGACGCTCCGATGGTCGTCTGGGATTTTTGCCTCTGGCAGGTCGTTCCGCCTCCTCTTGCATCCTCGAGCCAAATCCTTCCTCCTCCCTATTCTTGCCTCGCATACTCGGCGCGTCGCTCGCTCTGACCGCTCGTGGACCCATGCTGCCCTTCGCGCCCCTCCCAAGACTCGGTAACCCCAATCCCAATCCTTCTCCGTACGCGCCCAACGAACCAGTCGCAGACGAAGACGTGCCTGACCGAACATTGTATCCCATCTCTGCAGCCTCAGTGCGTGGGCTTACAGGCGGAGTCCCAAACCCAGGCGTAGCCAAAACCACTCCAAGCGAAGCTCCATTCGCAGACCCACTAGCGCCATCCTCGAACGCAGGACTCGTAAGAGGCGTGCCGTATCCAGGTGTAACAAGCCTCACACCACCGCCGTTCCGGTTTGGGGTCTGAGGCGAACGGGGAGGGATAGGCGGTGGGGGACGATGCGGGAGCGCAGGTCTGGTTGGTGTCGCTGGAGTATAATACTCGGTCGAGTCGCTGTCACGAATCCGGTTCCGCCTTGAAGGTGATTCCATGTTCCCCATTTCGTCCATCTCGAATCCTGACCGGTCGTTCCTCGGCGTATCGGGCGGGGTAGCAGGCGCGACCGTTACCCGTGGCAGAGTACTTCTGACCCGCGGACTTGCTAGAGCATATGGGATCGGCGTCGCAGAGTCTGTCTTATTCCCAGCATCATTCGAACTAGACGGTTGGTCTGAATCCGAGTAGAGCGTGCCAGACTTGGAATTGGCCCTAGCCTTATGTTTGAAGCTGGCGGCCACGACAGCGTCAGGTGGGGTGCTGATCGGAGAACGGCGGGAATCCGGGTTCTGCATCTTGTGCTTGACAGCGAGCAGCACCTTGTTCGCAAGCTAGAATGAATTTGACCGTCAGCCTTTACTCGGGTCAAATATGAAATAACGTGGCGCGATAAACAATCCGCTCCACCCAAGAACCACAGAATAATAAACAGAGGCAGCGACTCACCTTGATGTGAGCGTGCTCCAACCTCTTGAGGACGTCCTCCCTGCGCTCGAATATAGACGCAAGCTCAGTGGTCTTGCGCACTAGGGCAACCTTTTCGATTTGGATGTCCGGCTTCCCGCCAGTTTCGCCAGTGCTCGCCTCCTTCTCCCCTTCACATGTCGAATTTGTTTTGGACCCGGAATTGGACAATGGAATTGCGGCTGACTTCCCCCAACGCCAGAGTCTGTTGACTGCGAACGAAAGGATTCCAGGAGAAGGTGCAAGGACTGGCGCGAGTGGAGAGATTTCGAGTTGTTTAGACATGTAGGACTGCCAATCAAGAAGTCAATCGTTTCTTGTTCAACAATGATGTGCCGTCCCAGCTTACCTTGAAGTAATGAGCCAGTTTATCGTCATCCCTGAGCCCGCTAGGAATATTGGTGACCATGATCGTGCGCAAACGCCACCCTTGTTCAGGATGCTCGGTACCATTGTTCTCGGCCAGATGTTTTTCTCTGGAACGCTTCGCATCCTGCACCATTGCCTCCCGCAGCCGGAATGCCCCTCGACAGATCCACAGCAGAGTGCCGATCCACGTTAGGCTCAACCACCAAAGCAACGCACAGTGAACGCTTAGCAGGCGCAGGTTTCCCCTCCAGGTAACCTTGTCTCCTCCAAACGCGCTTGAATCTATGAGCGAGGAAAGCGAGGCGCGCACCATAGACCGAGGAGGAATCGAGGGAGGTGCATGGGTGACGTGTAGTGGTAAAAGAACGGGAAGGGTCGTAAAGACGTGAATCGTAATGAAGAAAACGCAGCCGACGAGAAATCGTGTGTATACTGTTGCGTCCGTGCCGACCAGTCGAAACAAATCTGGTTCACGAATGAGCAGCACCTGGCGAACCCATGATAAAGGAAGGGGTGGGAGGGCGGGTGCCGGTACTCTGCAGATCGTCAGCCCAGATATCAAAAAATTGACAATAAAAATACCGACTTGGCCCAACACCGTCCTTGATACAAGCTGCGAAAAAATTAGCAGAGCTCCAAACAAGAGTCAGAGCACTCACTATCCAAACTCCCAGCTGTCAACGCTACCCAAAACCCCTGGTTCGTTGGTCTGCGTTGGGATCTTCCTCCTCTTGCGGCGTATAAGCTCGAAGGACGTGATAGAGATAGCAAGGATGACGCTTGCAATGGCCGCTTGGGTTACCAGACCCGAATAATTACCGCTAAACGGTCTCGTCTGGATCGTCGCCATTTCGTCGCCTGTCGTCGCTCGTCTACACAACGACCGACATGTGGTACCATGGTTCGACAGGCCATAGGGGCATTCAGGGTTGAGCTCCTGAGTCACGTGCCTCACGCCAGGCAATGGACATCAACAAAAGAACCAGTCCCGACTTACTAGAACGCCACTCCAAAACACCCAATGCAATCCCCATTTAACCACGTATGCTAAACTCTCCTAGCTTACGGGAGGCCACCACCAACTTCTCTGAGCTGATGTTAAATTAACAGAGCCCCTATGGATACGCATATTATAGTGTGCAATAACATTCTTAGTCGCAACGTGCTGAGAGCGTCCTTAGCTGCTCATCGTTGAAGCGCCACGAGTCGATAATGTCGGCATCAAATCCGCTTCAAACTCGTCCATGATCTTCCATACCTCCTCGATCTAGTAGGCAATTAGGACACATAAATATCAGCTGATCGCTAGTGCAAAATGAAGCCTGCTTACGTGACTTGGCTTGATGCTTTCTTGGGTAGATGCAGCCAGCGCCTGTGCCGTGCGTGTAACAGTCTTTATCCCCCGTCCATTGACAGCCCTCTGTGATAAGCGAGTGATGTCCGCCACGGAGAAGTCGAAATCCAGTTCAGCGTTTTCTTCGCTTTCAACTTTGGCAGATGCAAGCAACAGAAACTTGGATGCATACAACGGTTAGGCGATTCGGTGTAATTTCGAAAGAAAAGTCTGCACACCTTTCTCCACAGGATTTGACGCGATAACTGATCCAGGTCATGGTACTTCAATGCTAGACTTATGCGTCTAGATATTCACACCCTCAATACATGCGTTTCTTTCATTATGGTATTGTATGTGACCTACGATTGAAAAGCTTCGTCCAGTGTCCGAACTCGATTTGTTGTCAAAATGACGACTTTGAATAAAAAATTAGCATATATACCAGTTCGCCTTACTTTGTACTTACTACCAGCATGATATTCTAACATCCGTAGAAATACACCCACAATGGCATTTCGAGCAATGTCCTCGGATCGTTGTTCTAAGAATATATCGGCCTAGAAAGACTCAGATTGACATACGTTAACCAAAGTTTCCAGCCGCATACCTCATCAATCAGTACGACGGCCTTCCACAATGATGTGATCTGGATGAACTAGTCAGCCGTATATCCATTGTTTGCCACTGACGAATCAAGCTCACCTCCAATATTTGCCTCAGCCTTTCCTCCACTTTTTCTGGATCGGTGCCAAACTCACTGCAGGATACCGAATACAATGGGAGCTAAAGATGTGTCAGTAAACGGCTAGAATTGGATTTAGTAACGATGATTACCTTCAAGTGCTCTGAAACCGCTTCAGCAGTAAGCGTCTGAAAAACAGCACTTGATTAATACGTAACTCCCCATATTCTTATTATCAGCATGTTTCACTGACCTTTCCGGTTCCTGTACGAGCGTGATAAGTTCTTTAGTAAATGTGAGCACAAAATCAACACCTTGCGTGCTTACCTGGGTTCCCGTGAAACAACATAACCAATCCAGCCCCTTTACCGGCAACCACGTCTTTCATCAACGACATTCCGTTCAAACCTACTTGCGCTTCTACAAGACAGCGAATAATATTCTTACTCGCTACCGGCAAAACCAGTTGGCTGAATACGTTGGCATTGAAAGGGATCTTCGAGAGCCGCTCGACCGAAAATTCGCCCCATTTTTTGGCCACAAACGACCAACCGTGGACTGTAGGCGGTAGCAGATAGAGTTTATCGTATGTTTCGTCGAGTGAAGTCAACCAGTCATCCCCCTCGGGGCAGCTTTCGTGCAAGTCCTCCCTAGAAGATAAACGCCGTCAGACAATTCAGGACAGTTTCCTTCCGGGGGAGCTATAATTACACATCGAAAGGGTCCCAGTTAGGATTGAAGCGCCTGAACGACATCGCGTCAATCATGACTCGTCCGTCAGCCTAAGCATATATGTTAGTGATGTTGTATCTATTCTAGTGAGCAGCAAACAACTTGCCTTAGTTTTAACGAGCTCAATGCAGGTTGCCTGTCGCTTTTTCCACATCACGTTTGTTTCGTAATTGAGGTGATGCACACCTGTAAGCTGCTTCCAGAATTAGTCTCGTTTGAGGTAGCGACAAACGTCACTGACTTTAATGTAATGCTTGCCCCGAGCTATGTAATAAACGATGGGTTCAATTCATGCGAAGATATTTTCAGTTAAGCATACCTGTAAAGTCATCTCGTTTTTGGGAAGTCATTGGCTTCACAGATAAGCTGTTCAAACGCCGGAAACCCTAGTGTAGACAAGTCAGTTACTGAGTTAAAACGGCGAGAGTGAGTAGCATACCGAAAATCGCTCCAACTTGCGCTCGACTTGAACAGTTACATAGCGGCGTCCGTTCCATTGCAAGATATGCCCGGCGACCTCGAAACAACTAAGAAATATGAGACAATGTGCGTAGAAAAAAATGGCTTGAATCAGCTTACGGTTCAGATTCATATGGCCTATAGTAGGACCAAGAGTCCAATTCCAAAGCCATTGGTTCGCCTGAAATGTCCAGCTTTGCCTCCACAAGGTCCCCTTTGCTGAAAAGAGCCCATAGTAGATCCCACTTGATCAATCCATCCGTTTTCAGAATCTCGAGTTGGTCGGTGACACTCTGAAACTCGCTGTCAATGCGCTCTAATAAGAGCTTAAGCTCCAAGCGTGCGGCCGACATATCGTCCAGCATCCCCCCGGGTTTTGTTGGTTCATCTACTAGAGCGGACAAAACTTTCCTTTGAGAGTATACGTGGCGAGCATCTACTCCGGGATGCACCCCTGAAAAATCGGTGAGTTTCTGAAGATAAGGCCTTCGTTCCAGTTAGTTAGTGGACAATCTGCCATTGAAAGTGGTTACACTGACTTGAGCAGACTCGCAAGGGGCTTGCTACGGATTTCAACCCAGATGTGATCGTCTAGTTGGGAAATCAAATGCAAGTGTTAGGTCAATGTGCACTTCGAACCGGACAATTATAATCTCACAATAAGATCTCCTGCTGTCTTTTCTGTTATACAGAATAATCTTGTTTAATGGAGTCCATGGAAGTGGATGCGCGTTTCGGTGAACTTCAACCCATTCGTCTTTGTCGTGATCCCTGTCATAGTAAGATTTGAGCTACCATCAACAAAACCTTTCAAGTTCTGTAACTACGAACCACAATTGGTCGACTGCCTTCAAGCAGAAGTCCAGCGGCATGGGGTTGGCTTGTTCGTACTTTTGCTTCAGTCCTGAAGACGACATTGATGACCCAGTGTCGTCAGGACTTGGCAGCCCGCAATCTGCGGAAGAGGGTTTAGGTTTGTAGAATAGTTTCCGGAGTTTTTCAAAGGGGGAAGACATCGAGGAAGAGGGGGAATGAACTCAGCTTCATGAACTCACCATCTATAAAAACCTTCCGTGCTCTCAACCCCAACCACATTCAACAAGAGTTTGGAAGTTCATCGGCGTCGAGGGTGCAGCACCGCACAAGGCATGGGTTGACGTGTATGCTTCGCAAGGGGAATGACCCCGGAAGCGCCGGTGCTTCTGAGCCAGACAGTTTCAGCCACCCATTTTGCAATGAGCTTTTACTGCCAGTGCCACTGCATAGCCATCTTTCTTTATGAGTCTTAATCATAGGTTCAAAGTAGGCTACTTGTTATATCATCTATTTTCTAAATCTTCTTTTATTTATAATGGTGCTTGCTTCTCAGTAGCGCGACTAAAAAGCGAGGCATCATAGTGTGTGCTCTCTTTTTCTGTGCACCGCGAGTTTTGTCTTAGAGAACAACAACAGCTAAATCTCACTTTTGGTCGCATATAGCTCTATTATACCATTTCCAGACATTTTATTGTATCTTGGCACATTTTGAGGTATTCTGCTAGTTATAAATCTGCATTTCTTGGTCGTCCGCAGATTGCGCTGGCGGCTTATCTAATAATTTTCTCAATGAGTTGTACATGTTTGGTTAAAGCAGCAGATGGAAGAAACCCCACCGCCATGTCAGGGTCTTGTACCGCATGCCTGCCAAGTCATAACGGACACAGGCCAAGCTAGACGCCCAGGCGATTTAAGAGAATTGATTGGCTACTCAATTATTCGTTTGCCCACAAACAGACACTTCCGAGATATTGTTGACAGGTGAGCGCTATTAGCCCATGGGAGCTTTAGTGGGGTAGTGCTCCTGACCACCCTTCAGTGTCAAAGAATATTTCTACCAAGCGGGGGAGGGGCAGGGGGTCAGGGCATACTGCTGAAGGAGTGTTATTTTACACTGGGTGGGCGAAATCTAAGTACCACCGGCACGTCTCGAGACACTCATCCCCCCCTCCCGTTCCCATTGATTGGCGACTCTGCCCCCCATATCACTGTCACTTGTGTGATCTAGGTATTTCGCGAGCGGCACTCGGATATGGCGCCTTTGTTCAACAGTTCCCGCTATGTATACGACGCAATTAGCAGGGCTGCTACTACGCTGGGTGCTCATCGGCCCATACCCCTCCGCTTCCCGCAAATATACGAATCAGACTGGTTCAGGCAGAAAGAAGCTCTCAAGGTCAACGAGCTACAGTACCGCAAGGAAATTTCCAGCCCGTTCTACCATGAATTCGTGGTTGTGCGTCTCAGCGACGACTCTATTTTCCGCTTCGACCGCAGGCCAGAGAGCGATATTCTCATCGACACTCTATCTCGGTTCGGTTCCGAAGCAATTGATACAGTTCAGGAGGTGAAAACAATGGAGGCTCTGGACAACAACTCCAGGTGTCTAGCAGCCCTGCATGTAGGAGACCAATTGTGCGTTAAGGCGATTTTGGCCATATGCTTCGGCATCAGAGACGACTCGAAAACGAGACGATACACGCTCCAAAAGTACAACTGCTACTTCTTCTCATGGTCAATCGTATCGATTGTTGCTCGGTATCTCGTAGCATCCGAGGATCTCGCAATGTCTACAATCTTTTTGGAGTCTTCTAAGGTTACTGTTTCGAAGTGCCTTGCTTCGGACCTATTGGACAACCTGTTAGCCACCTTGCCGGCAACGCTTACAGCAGCACTTTCTACTGTCCTTGTCCAAGCTCTTGCAAGTATCCTATCTCAGAGTCTACCGAGAGGGTCCTCGCAAGAGGTTAACAAATTTCAAACTGCTCTTACCGATGCGTTAAATCTACGCCTGTATGCACCTCTGTCGGGTTCGAAGCTGTTCTGGGGGTTGAAACATAGGATTATTTCCGTCATCCAAAAAGTGTTAAAGAGTTCAGAGCTCAAAGACGACATTCGCAACAAGATATATGAATCCATGGACTACACGAACTACCGACTCCATCCCAGCACTTGTCAATTTATACGGAGCGCTCTTCAGCCTGCATTATGGCAGGATGAAGTGGGAATAGCAATCATTCATGGATCGGAAGCTTTCACCCAACGATGGCTTACTCCCGAAGATTCCCGTGACCAAATCCCTGCTGCGCTGTGGACAATATCGGCAGCAGCAATTATTTCGCAGATTTCCACCGAACCTCGGGTCGCCGTCTCTGGGTCTCTTGTCGAAAAGGCTCAACAATGCTTAATAGATATCGATCCCCTCAGCTATCCAAAATGCTGCCATAACCAAGAAGCGCGTGTCTTATCCACTATGCGAAGTAGGATCGAAGGAATCGTACCGGACGCCATCCTCGAAGCGACTAGGGAGGAGGTCTGGGTGTCTGTAGGAATGGCACGAAATGATATGATTATCATTCGGCGTGCTGGAGCGATGTCACTGGCGAAGGGAATGAGCAGCGCATTTCCAGATATTTTGCCGCTCAGCTTACATGGCATATACCCTTCTACTAGCATCGTGAGTCTCATATTTTGAGGTTTGAGTTACGGACCTATTTGCTAATCATAAAATTCACTGGAGGTTAATACTTTCTACCAACGGTTCAATTCAAAAAACTTCTTGACTCTGCAACAGGAGCTTGGGAACTCGCGATCTCGGGACCGAATATCTCACAAGGAGCTACAACGGTACATATCTAATCGCATCGATGGCCACAGCTGGCGTTTGACGCTTGCTGGACATGGTTTGCCCTCGAATTCACGACACGAAATTCGTGATGCTATTAGTCGAGTGTGGATTACTGCTGCTAATGTTCTGGCGGAAAAGCAACTTGAAAAGCGTTCCAAGATAGATGAGGTTACTCGTTGTCACTGTGGGGCTGCCAAGCGGTTCAAGGCATTGGAAAAGATCTTGTAATGTCTGTTTTGGAAAATATATACCATAATTCAATTCGCGCTTCTGGAGATTTTTATATACAAGTCACTATGAGATTGAAGCCTGCGAAGATGCACAGCTGGAGTCGGAATCGGCGCTACATGTCCTGTGTGGTATGGAGGGTCAGAATAGAACATGTCTAGACTTGGCTAATCGAAGCATATATTTCGCATACATAATGTATCTGATTCACTTCGACCCCAGTTTAATCAATCCCTTGGTGTATAAAACAATAAGTTTGCACCTTACCGAAGAGCAACCCGCCAAGGCCGTGACGATACGCTAACCTCTTCCTTGACGCACGATATGACTCATGATAAATGAGGCGATAGCCAAAAGGACACACCAAGAATCATATCCGAACTTCAACGTATATTCACCCCACAGGCACCACTAAAACAAAAACAAAAAAAAAACAAGATCAATCCATTCTTACAAAATTCGACTCGGAGGTTTAGAAAAACTGCTAAGTTGTGATTGTATTGGCTGACGGACTTTCGGATGATGAGGACGGGAAATCCTTCTCCAACAAATCTAATCTTTTCCACACCTTGGCAACCTGTAAAACAAGCGATATGACTAGATTAACAAGGTTGTCTGTCAACATAGATGTGAGCTCTTACATGACCAACGTTCATTGGTTTTTTGTCATGCATCGCTAGCGCTTGTGACACACGTACAATGTGCTTGATCACGCGGCCATTGACCTCCCTTTCCGACAACTTGTTAATTTCTTCACGCGAGAAGTTGAAAGATGTGCCGAGATTTTGGGAGTCTTGTATGGTAGCACCAGCGAGTTTTAGAAACTAAACAACACTGTAATTTTAGCCTGTGCAAGGTGTTAGAACAGATATTGCTGACCCTCTCCCATAATATCAAGCGAGATTGGGCGTCAAGGTCCTGGTATTTTATAGCCAGACTTATGCGCCTATGGTCATTTTGGTTTCAGCATTAACATCAGAGGCAAAAAGTGACTAGTACCTACGAACGGAATGCCCGGTCCAGTGTTCGGACACGATTTGTTGTAAGTATGATGACTGATAATCGATTTATTCAACATCTTTCCCAAAGTAAAGTAACCCAATATTATGGCAGAGAACTCACTCCCCGAATGATACTCCAATAAACGCAAGAATACACCAACAATTGCATTTCTTGCAAAGTCTTCAGAGCGTGCCTCTAAAAAGATATCAGCCTTGGAATTGATCAGCAACACATTCAGCCACTACATATAAGCACCATCTGCTTAGCTACCTCATCGATGAGTACTATTGCCTTCCAGAGTGAAGTAATCTAAAGTGTTACATGGTAGTTGGGCTACGTACTCTCAAGGTTCAGACATGACTCACGTCTAGGACCTCCTTGAGTTTCTGCTCTACCGATTCTAAGTTGAGCCCAAATTCACTACAAGAAACTGTATACAGTGGCCGCTGTGAAATGGAAGTAAGATTACGGAACAGGAACGCGAATTTGAAATCCAACCTTAAGATGCTCAGAAATGGCCTCGGCAGTTAAAGTCTAAAATAGTCCAAGCGTTAATCCCACCGAAGCCGATTCAACTGAATCTTGATGGTAAACTTACCTTTCCTGTGCCTAAGTGCAAAAAAAATTAGCATATGGTCGTGGTGCCTCAGCGTGCGCCCGGGCCTAGATCTTGAGAATCACACACCTGGATTTCCGTGAAGTAAGATTACAAGACCGTTGCCTTTACCTGGAATGGAATCCTTAAACAGTGGAGTGTTTCCACCGTCCACCTGAGCCTCCACTAAAGCTTGGACAATCTCCTTGTCCTCATCTGGTAGCACAAGACCCTCAAATGCGTAAGAATTAAATGGGATATTGGAAATGTTGTCCACAAGCAGACTGCCCCATCTCTTGGCTGTAAATGACCAGCCATGAATTATAGGTGGTAATAGGCAGATCTGCTTATCATCGTCGCTTATGTCCAAAAGCCAGTCGGGTTTCCCTTCGCAGTCTTGCGAGAGATCTTCACTAACATTCAAAACAAATATCAGCGTTATAACTCCGTTTCTTTCTAGAGTTTCAATAGTCACCTATCCCACTCATCCCCACCCGGCACGAAGCGTCGAAATGATAGAACATCAACCATCACGCGGCCATGAGCCTGTGGCCGATGCATGCTTATTAATTCATCCATCTCTGACAATCAATAGTAGCACTCACCCTCCCTCTCTTGGTAATTTCACCGTTGAGGTCCCGTTCTTTCCACATAATGTTTGACTGGTAACTACGGTGGGATACCTCCGATAGCTACATAGATGGTATGTTGACGTTAGTTGCCCGACAGCGACACATATTTTAAGCTGTATTACTGCGATATATTTCTTTCCCCGTTCTGAAAAACAATTTCAATCATGTTATCTTCGAAAATCTATGGCCTCACCTATGAGCTCTCGCCTTCTCAAATCAGTTAGTGGCTTAATTCCCAGACTGTTGATGGGTCGAGTACCCTGTTGAGCTTGCGTTAGTTCGTACATCTTTCACAGTGCATATAAAGTTTCAAACCTCGTACCGCACAACTCCGTTACTCACATCCCTTTCAACGTATCTACGCCCAGTCCACTGTAGCCATTTCCCGTAAACTTGGAAATGACTATGGTTTGGTGTGAGATCTAGAGGCGAGCGGTCCAATCAAAGTGCTTACGCCTCTTCATGTTCCCGTCCTTCATAGCCCCAGCTTTCGAGCTTGAACGCAGTCCACTGGTTTGAGAACTGGTCTAGACGCTCAATTAAGCTATCCGTCTTGAATAACGCCCAAAGCAGATCCCATTGAACCGGGGGATCCGATTCATGTTCGATGGCATCCAGTTGAGTAGTCAGGTTGTCAAACTCTTTTTTGATGTAGTCAAGTAAGCGCCCTAACTCCTTACACGCCTGATTGGCCGGTCCATCTGCTGGTTGAGCTGCAACCTCTTCCAAGACCTTCCGTTGGAGATACACATGTCGCGCGTCAACTGCAAGATGTGATCCTGTAAATCCACAGAAGCCGCGTAAGTGTGGACTGTAAGATTTTAGGCCTAATTCAGCTATTCTGTCAATAGACAATGTCCATGACAAACGTACTTTAATAATTCCCGCAACGCTTCGCTTCTAAACTCGATCCAGGTATGATCTCCTACACAACAAGTACACAATCAGAAAAAAAAAAAGCGTTTCACTGATTCTAAAGTAGCAAAAAATTACTGTAGGGTCTCTTGCTATCTCTTCTGTTGTAGATAACTATGGGGTTAAGCGGCGTGGCGTGGCGAGCAGCAGGAGCTCCAAGCGCTGGGCTCCATTGATCCCTTGCGTAGTCCCTGCATGTGGAGATAAAATAAATGAAGGAGAGTCTAATATCGTTTGTATCTACCCACCAGTTTTCGTTGTAGTGCGTCAAGCTGAAATCGTTGCGAGGCCTCTCGGAGGGATGGTTTGTCCTAGCTACGGTACCTGATTGTAAGTTGGTCTGGTGTGGGCTGCGCGGTTCGGCTAGAGAAGTATCTTGTTTTGCACGATTTATTGGCCGTTCAAAGTGGGTCAGAACTTTCTTAAAAGCTGAGAATGCCATGGCGGAAGATAGTGACATGGACAGCGTAAACCCGTTTTAAAGGCGCAATGATGGGGCGAAGAGTCAGCTCGCGTGAAATCAAATATGCAGTAGGCTAGGGTGCTGGAGGCCACAAAACAAAGCTTCCGCAATAATGGTTTCCATCTGCATAATGTTTCCCTGGCTTAATCGGTAGCTTGAAACCAAGCTGGATTTTGCTGAGTGGTTCTTTCTTCTCTTTAAGGTTATTTTGGGTGACTGTGGGTCCCAGCGGGTTTTATGCGCTGCAATCTGAACTTCTGAGAACGAAATTTATCTTCGCCCCTAACCCAAGGTCCACGAGGTCGTGTTGAGATTCTCATACACGCAGATCAATCGCACTAACTCAATCGCTGTATCTAGACGCTCTGAAGGGGATCCCCGGCATGGTCAAGCTAAGCATGTAAACAAACGCAAAG
This sequence comes from Ceratobasidium sp. AG-I, assembly GCA_015039395.1. Lineage (NCBI taxonomy): Eukaryota > Fungi > Basidiomycota > Agaricomycetes > Cantharellales > Ceratobasidiaceae > Ceratobasidium > Ceratobasidium sp. AG-I. Next base: position 14,822 of record MU132310.1, on the reverse strand, counting down.
TAAAATACATTGGGTGTTTCCTGTCTTGAATGTAAGGGAACGCATACGTCAGCAAAATCTTCCTCGTCTCCGGATCGAGGGGTGTGGCTCCAGCTGCTCCTATAGATCCGGAGTAACGGGTTCCTCTGGAGCGCTCTGGAGCGCTCCGCCGCGAAGGGGGGACTTTGTTGAGTTCAGGTCTGGCTGCACGTTACATGTAACTGTCACAAAGTCGCTCTCAGCAGTACTCGTTTGACTGAATCTTCATGTATAGTACGCTTCAAGGTAAACCAAAGCCATAGTTTTGTAAAGAGCTCCGCCGAACGCCTTGCCATGTAAGTTGTATACAATCCCGTGGAGAAATAAAGTAGTCGAGGCCAAAACAACTTGTGAATGAGTCTGTGGTTACCCATTTAGCTGCTTGTTTTCCTCTTGGAAACTTTCTTGTTGATCTCCAGTTTGAGTTTTTTCGTTGTCTCTCCCTTTCGCTGTATGTTGTTGTATGTCTTTGACCCTTTATGTTTCGGTTTCTCCTCTCTTTTTGTGGTTTTTTTGATTCATGTGGCTTGGTAAGCACGGCCTTATTTACAAGTTGTTTTGGCTTCTGCTATTTTGTTTCTCCACGGGATTGTATACAACTTCCACCCCAAAACGTTTAGCGGAGCTCTTTAAAAAAAACTATGTCTTTGGTTTACCTTGAAGCGTACTATACATGAAGATTCAGTCAAATGAATACCGCTGAGAGCGACTTGGTAAAAGTTACATGTAACCCATAGTCAGACCTGTAATGCGTTCACCTTACTGTATCAGCCTGAACATATAAGCGTCTAATCGAACCAAGAGTTGGGAGACCCTAATCTAGACACGCGGTCCGACCTCATGCGGTATTTCCGCAACTGCAAGGTAAGATCTATTCATCCAAGCTGCATATCTACAGAAGCTCATACGATATGATGCACTACGCCACACTTGCATGTGCTCCTCGACCCTTGTGCCACCCTAGCTGGATTTCTGACGCATACAATATCCCCTCGATATTTTCCCACTTGGCATGTTCACACCGCCAAATGTGGTGGGCGTCGTGATTTTTTAACCTAGTACTCCAAATAAATACAATTGGATCCTATCACGTACGGCGAGGGATTCCCGAGGAGACTTTGGTATCAGGAAGGCTCATAATTGAACTGGTACGCTCCGCATGATGGGACCCGTAATATGACACGGGCCGATCCGTAAACAGGCACCCCTTAGTTAGCATAGGCTATTGGAGCAATGAAACTTCAAGCATGCTGAACGCATGTTGGGTGAGCGGTATCCTCGTTGTCTGATTTGCACAGCAGGTGCCAATGTGCACGAAACTTCTCAGCACTTCGCAGACAAACTACGACTGTATTGAATGCCCTCTGCGGGACTACTGCAAGTGAGCGTGCGAATCATCTAACCATGATTAGCTTCCGGTTGGTTTGCGTGGTCAATCCCAATCCCGTGGTGTAGATAAGGCCTTAATAAATAGAGATACCCTCACTGTTTCCTTTCACTGAAACTCTTATTTCTGCAATGCCGCCTCCGTCTATCAATCCTATTGTTAACGTCTTGAATGCGACGAGTCTCGCAATATCTGGGGCATTTGAACATCCGGTCGAGCGACTTCACTTCCCTCAGATTTTGGATTCGTGGTACAGAGACAAAGAGTACCTCCAAATTAAAGAAATGCAGCATAGGAAGGAGCTAAATCGCCCTTTTTTTCACGAATTTATCCTTGTCGTACTTGGCGACAACACAAAATATCGTTTCGATCGCAGGCCAGATCGCAATACCATCTTCAGCACTTTGCTTCAGCTCGGTTCAGACGCGTTCGACACTATTCAACAAGTGGATGACATAGATGACTCGTGTCACCCTCCGTCAGAATGTTTAGCTGTTCTGGATTTCGACCCCTGCATCAAGCTCTCACTCATCTTAGCTATCTGCTTTGCCATCCAAGTCGATGAAAAGGCCTGCCGCTATACGGTTCAAAAATACAACTGTTACTTCTTCTCATGGGCTATCATCTCAAGTGTCGCACGCTACCTGGTGGCCTGGGAAGATCTCCCGAAATCTAGCAATTTTTTGCAGATATTAGGCAAAACGGAGTCGGATGCTATCGCTGAAGCCATAATCAAGGGGCTGGTAAAAACGTTGCCTTATCAACTACCCGATACTCTATCTACCGCAGCTTCCCAGATGCTAGCCGATATTTTTCCCAATAGCATCTCAAGGGGCGAATCGCCACTTCACGAATATCTACACGATTTGATCGAACACGCCCTGTCTCCCCAGGCGCTGGAAGTCAAACTGGGCATGCTCACGAGAACGCTGCCTAGTATTATCCGACTAGCCTTACAAAATCCTTCGTTTCTTGAGAAACTAAAGGGCAGCGCTCGGGAAGTTCTCACCAATAAGGGCGATAGCCTCGGGTATGAGGCTCGCAAGGCTTTAGGGGATGCTATTAAACCAATCTTGTGGTATAACGACGTTGACCCGAAGATCTTTGACGATTCAATACTTTCGTCCGAGAGCTGGAGCTGCCCTGAATACCCGGGCTATTTGTTTGGTGACGAACAAATCTGGTGTGTATGCGCCGAGTCAATCGCTTCTGAAGTCTTGGAGGCCATAGAAACCCCTGCTTCAATGGAGATATCGAAACAAGTACATCTTATGCTGGTAAAAACCCTGCCCGGAAAAGGACATCCAAACACTGTTCAATACAGAAACATTGTCGATCAGCAGATGGCTAAAATTGAGGAAATTGTTACAGCTGCTATCATGGTTGCTACTCGTAAATGCGTGTACCAAGAAGTGGTCTTAGTTAGAGAGAACGAGAACGCATCTAGGATGGCGGCAAAACGTTCTATGCATGAAACAATCAAAGAGATGTTCCCTGACACTTTGCCTGCTATCTTGCGCATTCCTGCCTCGCGGACTAGCACAGTACGTCTCACTAAACTTTATGTATAATTTGACCATGCTCAACGGTTTTAAGGTGCAGAAACTGTTTTGGCTCTTACAACCAGAGAGCGTTTTATGCCTATGGAGGTCTAGGTACAAGCTGCGACCTTGCGAGAAGCTCTCTCATAAAGAGCTCCAGGCGTACATACTCAAGCGCATCAAGGTGCTCACACGGGACGCCAGGTTTCTTGGGCACTCCTCCACGTACAACGCAGAAATTGAAATTCGTGAAGCGCTTGGCAGAGTTTGGGTGACCAGTATAGACGCATTGACTGGAATGTGTCTAGAGGATGGTGGTACTTGATTCTTTCTCGATTTAGTTGCTCCTGTTAGGTTTGTTTAATTTACATTGTTTGACACCTGGTCATTCCTCATTTGATTCTGCGGTTTTGAAATTAGCCTCACTGTCGCAGTCGGCATACGTGATCTTAAGAATATGCAGTGAATCTATTAAATTATATAGATGTACGAGCCTGAAGATACATGACTGCCGAGGGCAGGCTCCGGTCATAGAGTGGGAGACGCGCTCGCGCCGGCACGGCGCGAGATGGGTGGAAAACCGGGGCTCCGGGACGCGAGGAGGACTCGCGGGCCGGGTGGCCATGCCTGACCTTGGAGGGCATGAAAAGGCGGGTGGGCGGGAACAGAAAAAATCGAGGAAAGGACGACACGCCAAGGGGGTCCAGCAAAACAGGCGCCGGACACGACGAGGGGGGGAGGGGGGGTACGTATGGCCTGGAACCTGGTTCCATCGCTTACCGGTTTTAGCTCGGCTAAGTCGGTGGAGGTGGGGATTTGTGTCACGTGAGGATGCTGGCAGTGACCCGGAGAGCTCGTTCGCCGGGTTGGGAGTGATTCGTCAAAGTCACATTGTATGCTAGATTTAGAATATGTGATCGCTGCGTTACAGAGTCGGAGTCCGCAGGCAGTCTTCTGCCGGTTGCTGAGTAAACTCGTACCGAAGGCTGTGATGGATGGAGGGGACAGCAGGCGGGTGGCGGGAGATGGCCGGGGGAGGCGGGACAATAAGAAGACGGCGGGAGAAGGACTTCCTACCTCATCTTGATGATTCTATGGCCTCGAATCCTGCCCCAAATCTTGTTCTCCCTGCCAATTACTATGTGCAACTGGCTCACGCTTGCGAGGACTTACAGGCTGAACAATCCAAGGGTTCTGATGTCTTCGTTCGGGCAAAGCGATGCTGCTTTTGTGCTCGTATTATCAAGCTTGGTGCTGGGTCGACTGATTACTCGCTGCAGCAGCATATGCTTTCGCGCGAGTGTCAAAAATTTCAGACCAAGTTTGCAGGCTCCAACTGCGATCTCCCTTTCATATTATCCAACCTGAATTTACCTAGCCTGGAGCCTGCTATCCAAGCGCTTCACACGGAGTCTTTGCCTAGTATAGAAGCTCGTTATTGCACTGATTACACGCCTTCGACTGGGGAGCATTTTATGGCCTGTCCAGGCGCCTTGGTTGACTACGGCATATCGATGTTTAGCCACTATCCATGGCACTTGCATGATCTAGCAATTTTAGACTACCAGTTCAGCTATATCGACCCTGGAGGTCGATTCTTTCGTGTATGCAGCGAGCAATGCTCTCGTAAATCACCTGGGAGAGGGGCTGCTTGCAAGCCTTGCAATCAAATCGTCTTGGGACGCCGATTTCAGGATCTAGTTAGGCGAGCGAGCTTGGATCCCTCAACAGTACCCTCGACAAAACTACAGTTTTGGACTTATACACAGCTCTGTGAGTTGGTGAAGGAGAAGACCTCGCAGCTGGATGGGCTTAGGCTCAAGGTATGAACGTCTCTTTATGCCTCTGTTGGAGGGGATATATGATTGTGTATAGGTTCTGGCGTCGTACCGGCGCATACAGTCGCTTTGCGGCCGTATGGATGACCATAAACGACTCATGCATTCAATTGCACAGTCTGACAATGTTTCAGTCGGCCGAATCGTTCAAACGGCGCTGAAAAATGGCGCTGGAATCAAGACAATAATTGACAGGATCGTCAAAGCTCAAGAAGGCTTGTTTAGCCCACAAAACTATTCAGTATGTATTGATTAATGGCGATGCTGTTAGCAGTGTGTTTAATGATTTTTATCAGCAAAAGGCATTCGATTTAATTGCACTGGTACTCAAGATTGGCGGTCCTCGGTTGGCTTTTGCTGTATCAAAGGCGCTGCATTTACCGAGCATCAGCACAGTGCGCAACTACCTCGATTTACCCCAGCTCCTCCCAAGTATTGCCTTTCCAACTAGAAACGAAATCTTGAAGAACATCGAATCATTCTTTGCCTCTAATATACCTAAATCTAGCCCTCGTCCAAAAGCTGGAGTTTCACTGATGATTGATGAAGTTGCAATCGAGTCGCGTCCTCGCTATCATTTAATCCTAGACGCAGTGATTGGTATCTGCCGTGAGCATGCTAAAAAAGATGCCTTGCAAAATTTGAGCACTCAAAGCGATTCCCTCAATGCGTTGCTAGACACACAGGCGTTACTCGACTCTGGGGGCTGTCACCGTGCTACTGAGGCTACAATGGCAGCCATCGCACGCTTCGGGCAATCTGACTATAACCCGACAGTTATCCTTGCTTCAGGGACTTGCAAGACTGAGAAGGCTGGTGATCAGACTCGCTGGATTGATCTTTTGCTGAAGTGCTGGAAGGAATCTCCACACGGCGAAGCTGTACATGGGGATATCTGGTCTGTCTGCACTGACGGAGACTCTAAGCGACGGCGCGCATTGTTTCAGCTCTGTATGACATCTACACTACCAGAGTCGTCTGAACTGTTTTGCTTGATCGGCCACTTGCCCTTGCTGAACTTATGCTGCGGTCCAACTCAGATTACCCATGATGGCGACTACAAGCATGAGGAGAAGAGTAAGTTGACTATATGCGTTGTTCTCCGCTGCAGAGCTCATTCAAATATCTTCCACAGGACTTGCATCAGCTCTGCGCTCACGCTCAGGAGTTTTAATCAATGGAGTGCAGATAACACCTCAAATGCTAGCAAAATGTCTTCGAGCTCTAGATGATCTTTCGGACGCTCGGATTCTTTCTCTGTTCGATGGTACAGATCCTCAAAATGTGCCCAAAGCAAATACTCTGCTCATCTGCTTGTATAGAGCTTCGCAACTCCCCGCTTTTGTATCTCGGGTTGAAAATAAGCCTATTGTCTTATTGGGCGAACTTGTTGGCTCCTTTGCACGCCCTTTCACCGACCCTACGATGACTTTAGACGAGCAAATCGCTAGCCTAGTTAAATGCGCACATATCCTCTTTGCACTCTATCGCATTGAGGGTGCTAAATTCTTGCCCGGTCAGCTTTTCTACGATATTCAGGCTTCAATCAAGAACGCTATATTCTGCGTCGCTAAGATGCAGCTTGTCGATCCAACCCTCCCTTTCTACTTGCTCCAGACTGGCACAGATCGACTCGAAGCTCGATTTGGTACCTACCGAACAACTTCCAGCGACCGGAACGGCGACTTGAAGCAGATGTGCGACCGTGCAGCTGGTGCGCAGCATATCGATGAGATCTTCTCAGCCCATCCAAGTTGGAACCGGGCGCCCTACCGTCTTTCCGTTGATGGGAGATCAGGAGTCGATCACACCAACCCATCATCCTGGGTTGGTGATGTAGTTGTTGGCAATGTTGATCTATACTCGGTGTGGCTTCGCGGCCAGGCTCAGGCTGCAACTGTTCTGACGCAGGCTGGCGTTCCATTCCAGTTTGACCTGGCCATCCTCTCAGCTGAGTCACCTAGTATCGACTTGATGCGACCCTCTGGCAGCTATCCTGGGATTCAGATTGACGATACAGACCCTGATTTTCAGTCTATTTTGCTCTCAGACCTTGCTGCTGATCTTAACGTACCTGAGATTGGCTTAGTTGGCGACTCTTGCGATTCTTCAGGCAGTGACTCTGGTGCTTTGTTGGATGCCATCGATGATGGGCTTGATTCTGAGCAGCTGCTCCCAGCAGATTCACAAGAGGCTTTGCCTGGTCGCCTCAAAAAAGGTTGGCTCTTAGTTGATGGTACTTGGGTTCATCTGGAGTCGGCTATTCGGTATCTACTTGGAGCAGGCGGCGGTGCAAAATCAACTGATCGACTTCGTCGTGTTTGCGGCTTTACTCGTTACTTGCACTCTGATGTAGCTGATGCGAGTCCAGTTCTAGGTGACTATTTTCATGTTTCAGACCTTATAGCCACCTTTTTGCGTGTTGAGGAGCAAGTTGTGCTTGCAGTTGTTCGTGTGACACACATTGCAGCAAATAACGGCCGCTCACTTGAATCAATCTCTGAAAAAGAGTTTCAATTGCCTGGTTTTACACTATCTGGTCAGGTCCTACAGCTTGAGGACGACTCAGGAACCTGGTATTGGACTCAGAAATATGACTCAGTGGCCGACAGTACTACCTCTGCGTATCGGAAACGTCTAATCGGCTTTGACTTTGATGCCCGCCTCTGCCGTCCTGTCAACCCGCCACTTACAGAACGAAATGGAGAGCATGTCTGGGCTTTTGATCATGCCCAGATGAAGTCGCTTATGGATGAGTTATGGGGTATATGCGCTGGGATCTCCCCTGAGGATACAATCCCAGTTTGCAAACCAAGTGCGACGTTTCCTTACCAAACAACCAATCGTGAGTCTAACGTTTTGCTAACATAGCTCTATGCTTAATTTTGCTTGTATACCTAGGCGACACCACTCTTTGCCATCCCGCTGCTACTGAAACCGTGAAACTAGCAATTCGCCCTACACAGGGAGCATGCTTTCATTGCAGCGAAGTCTTTACCATTAAATCTAAGATGCGAGTACACGTTGGGCAGCATCTATTGGCACGCCAGTTACGCTCTGGTAGCACATCTACAAGTCATTTGGTAAGACCACAAATTATCACAATAGCTTTTAAAGTGAAAAAGCATGCTTACCTGGCGCTTTAGGTCGAATCAGCTCTCTGTGGGTTCTGTGGAAGGCCTGATGCCTGCGATACAAGTGTTGAGCGACAGCATAAAGCTACAAAGGCAGTTAAAGTGGTCTCGAACTGTCCATACAGGGACGACTTCAGCTATTCTGCAACCTGCAGGTCTTCAAAAACAAACCCGTGTACAAATCGACCGGTCCAGTGTCCACTCTGCCCACCCGATGCCAAATACATTTGGTCCTACAGTTTACGAGGACATTTACAGTCTAGTCACTCGTCTCAGGCGCTTCTGGGTTCGATTAATGAAGAGCTCAAAAGATACGAGCCCTCGGACGACGAGTACATGTTCATGCAGGTCGATCGAGAGACTGGTAAAATTCAAGTTACTAAAACTGGAAAGCGTAAACGGGGGGCCGAGCCTTTTGACTCGGGCGTAATGCAGCCAAGCTCACATAAATTAAAACATTAGATCGTAATATTGTAGTAGCTTATGTATATGTATGATTCTCGCAATATAGTTTGCTCTAATGTATACTTAGTATTCCATTTGCGACTTTGTTGGAGGTGTCCACGTTCCCTTAAAACCTCTTGCCGTCCAGTGGCTGTTTGACATGGAATTACTCAGCAACCGGCAGAAGACTGCCTGCGGACTCCGACTCTGTAACGCAGCGATCACATATTCTAAATCTAGCATACAATGTGACTTTGACGAATCACTCCCAACCCGGCGAACGAACTCTCCGAGTCACTGCCAGCATCCTCACGTGACACAAATCCCCACCTCCACCGACTTAGCCGAGCTAAAACCAGTAAGCGATAGAACCAGGTTCCAGGCCATACGTACCCCCCCTCCCCCCCTCGTCGTGTCCGGCGCCTGTTTTGCTGGACCCCCTTGCAACACGCAGGGAAGGATGCACGCCGCCGAACGGTCTCCGATGTTGTGGTCGTACACGGCTGCCCCAATGGCTGACATTTTTCTGACCGGAGGCGCAAAGCCGGAATTTTGCTAACACCGAGTCTGGTGAGCTGGTTAAAACCCAGGCTGTTCCCAGAAGTACGCATTTCCAATTCCATCCGGGATGATCGCAGATCGTGTCACCGGCGTTGGCGCAATCCGGGTGGTCCAACAGGTGTTCTGCCAATAGCTTACCGGGTTTTACAATTGTAAACACTCGGGATTAGAGATGTAATTTATTGATTGACTCCTGAGTGTTTAATGGGTAGTTCCCAGCCTGCCGCGCCGCTCTTTTTTTCGGGTTTGCAAGCGAGCTTGATCCCAGCTGGCATGATGCCTGGGATCATTACCACCATGCTTTATGCCACCGAATATACGTAGCCTCACTTTGGGGCAGACCATCACCATTGCACTTGGCTATTTGCCGTACTCGACTCGTCATTTCTCCAAGACTGCGCTGGCGCTAAGCTCAGGGACAGGTTAGAAAAATGACACGTCGCGGATTCCACCTCGCCACAATTGTCTCTCATCCCCACTACCAAAGTCGTATCCTCGACCACCTTATCTTGACTCTTCTTCTGCACCCCCCTCGCCACACTAGTCTTGCTTGCGCCCTCGTCGCCACGTCAAAAAACCCACTCGCACCCGCTCACCTCTCTCACCAACCAGCTTTTACAAAATCTCCTCGTTATTGTACTAACATTTTTCTACGCTAGGCATGATGATGGGTACCTAGACAGAGCGCTTCATGTGCTAAGCAATTTTTCTTGCTTGATTCCCCACACCCCGTTACCCCCCTTCCTGTCACACATTCACACTGCAGTTGACGTGTGGATGCATACTGTGCTGATTGACGTGTTGCTTTCTCCATCGTTACCTTTCTTCGACTTCAGGCTGCTTTGTTCTCGTATGCTCTGTTCTTAGCTTTGGTTTTGAATGTATCTTAGTCTACTACGCGCATGAATGGACTTTTCTTCAGCTGCATAACTTACATGTCTGATTGTAATTCTTGGGCCGAAAAAGTAGGTATTTCAGGACAGCTCCCCGTGTCAAAATCCAACCCATACACACAAGCTGGGAACCAGCTAGAAGTATCATTAAGATTCAATGCCTAGGTCAGTATAGAAACCGGTACAACAGGTCTTCCGGTACTCCAGATCTGGTAAGACATTGGTCACATATAGTTTTACGAGCCTAATTCCGGCTGGAAACCACTTCCAGCTGATATCCGGATACGCGCACTTCAGCTGGAAACCGGCAGCTATTTCTGCTTGAGTCATTTGCGTGCTTCCCCAAGGTAAAATCCAGCTGTGACAGGGGCGGCCGTGTAGTGGAGACCGAACGGGAACACGTGAGTGCCCTTGCGTATCACGTGGTGTGCCGAGGCTCCCATCGTACGGCTAAGTCTTAGACGCGGTCCTGCGCGCGCTCCGGTGCACGTCCCCCAATGTTAGCAAGGCTCCTATCCGTGGAGCACTTGTGAGGAATTTCAATAGCTTGAGAGCATTCGACCATCGTACTATCTCTGTTGTATTTAAGGATGTCGGCCGGGTAGGAACCCGGGCATCCGCTGCCCGGGGGCGGGCTTTCGACCTCCAAGGGTCCTGCCCGCGCCCGCGCCCGCGCTCGCACGCGGGCATGCGGGAACCCGCCGGGCGCCCGCACTTTTGCGAGCAGCTGCGGGCAGGCGGGTATGGCCCGCCACTAATGTCACCACAATCGCATGTAACATAGCTCATTAAATGCGCAAAATTCAGGGGATTCTGAATATATAGGTTACATGATGTAAATAAATTGTCCACGCATATATTTACAGCAAATACTATCGCATAAAACACAAAAGGCGTACGCAGGCCACGTAGAGGCGTTCTAACCCCGGCGTGAATGCATATAATATAGCAATAGGGTTAAAAGGATCTATGTACCAAGTTTCAGCCCAATCCAATCATGGGAAGTGTCAGGAATGTACTTCAAGCCCTAGAATCCCCCTATTCCCCCTATGAGTCTTGTTGCTCACCAAGTAGACTTCTTTTCACCTGAGCAATAATCAGAACAGATTGTCACTGATTTCTAGTATATGCTATCAAGTTATCTCA